>JAYESA010000012.1:69940261-69952761 GCA_036927795.1 Iris macrosiphon
AGGTTCTAAACTACTAATTACACTATATTAGAGTAATTACAAGAGGGAAAATTAGGGTTTATCTCTTGGGAGTTGGAATTCCAAGGCCAAAGTCTCCAAAAATCTCCAAATTTACCACACCAAGCCTCCAAGCCTCCAAACCAAGCTTCTACACCAAATCTAAGCTCTCTATACCTAGGTTAGAAGAAAATGGAAGGTTAGGATTTGCATTTAAGAGAGAAATAGATGAAGGAAGAGAAAGAGGGTGAAGAAACTTACTTGGAGAGAAGAAATTGGAAGAAGGAAGAAGAAGAGAATGGAGTGAAGAAGAAGAAGAAGAATGGAAATAAATGGGGGGGGGGGGAAGGATTTGGCCAGCCATGCATAGGAAAATAGGTTAGGGTTATGGTTAGGTGAAATGACCAAAATGCCCCTTCTTAAGTAATGCTAAAATAGGGTTTGGGTTTGGGGTTCCAAATGCACTCTAACTAATTCCTAATCACTCCAACTAACTAATTAAAATATAAATAACTATTCTAAACCAATAAATAGGTCAGACAAGGATGTTGGTTGGGTCTGGCAAGGGTCCACTAAGGTTTGACATGGGTCCAGGCTAGCAAAAACCCTAAAATAACTAATAAAAAAATAATACATGCATCTAACTAAATATTAATACAAATATTTATGATCAATACATAATTTACCAAATAAAAATGAAAAAAATATCCTGCCCTGGAAATAGGATAGTGACAAGCCTATCCTCCTTAGAAAATTTTATCCTCAAAATTTAAAGTCGATCGCACTTCTTCTAGGTCAAACCCCCAATAATCATAGTCAAGAAATTCTACCTAGACAACATGCAAGATCATGGTCCTACTGGTCGTGTTATCACAGTCTCAATCAGGGTCACTACACTATCTAACACAACACAAAAAAAAGCCTAACAGGTACTAATGAAGCACACCACAAAAAATGGAAAAGGACAGGAAGAAGAACAAAAAAAGACAAACCTGCTAACCCGACAATTGTAGCATCGACCTCCTCGACCGTTAACGCATAAGCCCTGCCCTACTGGGGTATCTCCCTCTGCTGGTGCGAGACATGATGCTATGCCACAGGTGGCCTAGCTCTAACTCTCCGATCCTGTGCTCCACCCAAGGGAGGAGCAGTGGGGCAATCTCGTATCTGGTGAGCAGCGGATCCACAGAACAAATACACCTTCAGCCTCCTCCTACAAATATCCCAAGTGTGTCCTGCCTTCCTGTAGTAGGCACAAGTGGGCACTCTCTGATCCTGACCCTACTGCGCTATCTTCTGCACATAGGGATGCTTAGCCGATCCCGCACTACCACTCGCACTACCTGAATCATCCCTGCCTCTCTTGGACTTGAGCTCCAAGTCATCCTCTGCCCTCTGAGCGTCCCCTACGATCTGCTCGAAAGTCGCCTCACAGTCGCTCCTAGTCAAAGACTTGACCGCCATGGCCAAGCCCTTGCGAAACTTCCTCGCCTTTGCTGCTGTCACGCCCCAGTCCCAAAAATACGTAGAACTAGGACACGTAAGCATGCCAGCCGCATGGATATGGTAACTCCAATATATGAAAACCAAAACCCATACGTACGCTGTAATATAAATATTAAATCCACAAGTGGTATAAATCTATCACAAGTCACAGGGTATAATCTAAATCTCATCCATAAAAATCAAATATAAATAAATAACCAGTACCTATGAAACTAGATCTCAATATAAGTATCTAAGGATGATAGTTGGAAAGAAATAAATCCACTACCAACTCGAATAAAAAAAGTACAACACAATAAACATAATATAAGAATACCAGCTAACGACCACGGGGCTCGAAGAGAAGACATCCTCGAAACATATGTAACCATCCGAATCTGCGCTCCTGCGAATAATCAAGAACAACGACACCTGGAAGGGCCAGGTCCTCAGAGGGATACATAGAAGCAAGCCAATTTGAATACAGTAAACATGCATAATAGGTAGAAAATATGTAAGTACGCTGTATAAGACAATCTATATGAATTTAAATAAGGACAACTTTTTGACGTATGGGCAAGGGTAGGCTACTCGATCTAAGTCTCGCAACTCACACACCCGTCTAGAACATCATCAGCCGATATACCTCGGGGGTAGCGACCCTCGTGACTCCATCAATCGATATACCTCGGGGGTAGCGACCATCGGACATGACCACCATAGTGCGTGCTAGTTACTACGGTTTACCAGAGTGGTTAAAGCCTATACGCCTACTGATTGTCCTCTATGATACTAAGTGTCAAGTGTGTGTCAACATATCTAATATATAGTAATGACTGAGAGAAACTACACATGCTATGAATATACAGAAATACAAAAAATATACAAAAATATACTAAGCATGCAAAATACTGTAAGTAATTTGGCAAGGTATCTTGCCTGGTAAGAAAGCTGCAAAGTGTAACGTCCAGAAGTCCAACACACAGGATCAGAAGCTATGACCTCAGAACAAATATCTCCGGATGCTGAAATAGACATCACCAATGTTCCCAGAATAAGCAAAATAGCTAGAAAGCACTTTCCTTTTGTCCAATTTGGACACAGGAGCAAAACGGTAATTTCAGGTCAAAGTGGGGTCCACGTGTGGCCCACTTTGCACCAAAAAATGTGCCAAGGGTGAAGGTCTCTAAATAGGACAAATTATAGGTCAAACAAACTTCTAAATATCAGTACGAACTCATAGGTATGTCCAAATATGGATTCCGATGAGCCGAACATAATTTTGCCCAAAAAGTCAACCGTAGAGCCCGCCAATTGGCGACTTGGTCAACTGTCTCAGAATTGCGTGAAAATTAGGTCACAGGACCAGCGCGATACCACGAGTCCAGTTGCATAAGTTTTATCACAATCTGACGAGCGTGCAAAAAATGCACAGGGCTTTCGCAAAAGTTGCGACACGAGGATTGTCCGCGGATACGGGCTGATTTTGACGTGCACACGCGTCCGAATCAGTTTCCGCAAAATCTCACGTGTCCGGGTATACTGCGCGCACCTTTTGGTATACTTGGTACACGGCAGGGCGGTTCCGTTTGGCGGCGCGCGCTCCGTTTTATAATTTTTGAAAATCTGGAAATAGTAGATTTTTGGGATTTTCCAACGAATTTAATTCTACATACAACAGTTAACAATTTAATGTAATTAACAGAAATTAAACTAGGTCAAGTGGTCTCTGTATACCAAAAAAAATCGAATTCGGATCTCTGTGGTGGGAGATACGAATCCGGGAACATAGGTAGTTTATCGCAGTTTTCTGCAATACCCAAAAGTTATCTTTTTTCGTCAACTTGGACGCTATTTTCGTTTAGGGTTATGCGCTGTTCGAGGTCAACTATCATACAAATATTGAAGAGGGTTAAGTGATGAATGTACCGGTGAAGATGGGGTCGAGTTTGGTTCAGCGAGGTGACGGGAAACAACGTTGGAACACAGGTAAGTTGCTGTAACTTTCTTCAGTTGTGCGGGGTTGCGCGGGGTCGCGGTCGTCGTGCGGCGGTTCTGGCGGTCTGGAGGTGGTCGGCTAGGCGGTCGGACTGCGGTCAGGGCGCGGCTAGGTCAGATGGGAAGGAGGAGAATTGATCTAGGGTTAGGGTTTCGTGAAGAGTTGAATGATATGAATTATATATATATATATATATATATATATATATATATATATATATATATATATATATATATATATATATATATATATATATATATATATATATATATAGGGAAGAGAGGGGGAATCACGGGTTTAAGCGCGTGTGGGAATTAGAGGGGGCTGCTGCTGCTGCTTGTTGTGGTTTCATATGGTGCTGGTGGGCTTTAGAAGTTAATGGGTTCTTTGGGATTTCGGGTTTGCTTAGGTGGATCCATCAGGGAATAATCCATTAAGGAATATTAATTGTTTTTCTTTCTTTCTTTCTTTTTCTTATTTCTTTTTTATTTCCTTTTCCATTTATTTTTCTTTCTTTTTCTTATATATATATATATATATATATATATATATATATATATATATATATATACATAGAAAAATCTAGAATTATATTATTGCATACCATTAAGCTAGCAACTGTCCAAAAGGTCTCCTACATGAAATAAATTAGAAAAAATTTATACCGGCTCCATAGATCTCCTAAATTTACAAACACCTAAAATAAAAATTAAATAAAATATATTTCTCCTAATTAGCTCATAATTACTACAGTTCAATTAATAATTAATAAAATAAGCTTAGTACGGTTTTTAGGATTAGAAGTTTTATATTCTACCCAACTTATAAAAATTTCGTCCTCGAAATCAAAACTAAGCCACGGTAGAAAGTCAAGGATGGTATAAGATTTGCATTGTTTAAAATATAAGGCTAGGTTTAAATGAGGGTACGATGTTACGCGACCAAAATATAGTACAAGAGAGCTTAATTATAAGTTGCATAAAGGTCAGAATAGAAGATGGGCATGTCTAGGATATGGGTGTAGAATTTGTAGGAAGGCAATGGCTAGTGAAGTGCTCCAATTATCGGAGCACAGTAAGGTGTGCTAAGTGATATAATTATTGTAAAATTAAATAAAAATACCGTGTTCTATTTCTAATTGGATTAGCCTTAGTCTCACTATCTAAGCCAAGTAGGTCTAATTTTGGGTGAGGGTTTTACAATCTACCCAACTTAAAATTTACCCATCTATCACCTAAGGCTATACATCTAGGAAAACTATTCCTCAATTATTTAATTATGTTATTCAATCCTCAAAGTTTTAACACCAAACATATCACCCATGATATGCCCTTAATCAATTATAAAAGAGAGTCACTAAGTCATGTGATTAGCCTTATGAGGTATATCTAGTACTATCGGTGTGTCAACTTATACCAAGCACAAGATTTCGTCTTTCCGAAATAAGGGAAGACGGAGAGCAATAATAAAGAATTCAAGGTGAAGGTGATAGAATACAAGTACGAGGTTCAAAGAAATTAAAGAATTCGAAAAGAGAGTTGTCAGGGCAGTTGTGGATTGAAATCCTATTTTTGGTAATTTCCTATTTACATGCTCGTATCAGTACAATTATATAACTGATACGATATGTCAGACATATCTAGGGGCAAGTATATTCGTCTACTACCATATATCTTAATCCACATAAAGTAGTCATGCGAAGAGCGAACCAAGCGTACTAAGGTTAGTTAGACCTTAATATACCGATTCTGGTTAGGCAATTGTATCATTGTGTGCACCCAATAATACATATGTCATGAGCAAGCTCGATAAAAGAATAAGCTTGCAAAAACTAGGCTATAATAGCAGCAATAATCAAGGTAGTACAGAAAATATAAGTACGCTAGATTATGATGAGAGAAGTTATAAAATAATCCAAGTTCTCAAAGAAGATAAGACTCTTACAATCTCTACAGTTGTCATACTAACTCCTTGTCTAAGTCGATAGTCAACCAAATAGGGGTATGGACTTCTAAGTTCTACCGTCTGATGAAACATTATCTTCTTATGCTAGCACACAGTTAATGTCATTCAGTTACACTTTAATAATAGGTCAAAAGACTATGGGATACTAGGTTGTGAGTTATACTACCCAACTTATAACAATAAACTAATACGGTAATTGTCTTAAGGATACCGTAGAAGCTCCTGTTAAGGTCTACGAGAAGGGGTCTTGGTACTTATTAGGATATCCTCTTATATTCCAGAGGTCATGGTCGTCTTAAGTCTTAGTCATAGCGCTTATAGAACAAGTGTCAATAGTAAGAATGGAAAGTTACTAGCCTTTAAGGGGAAAGGGGATATAACTCGTATCGAGGTGGGGGTACATGTTACGAGATTTAAAAAAAACTAAGGGATAATCATCAGGTCGCAATCTACAAGAATAACTTAAAACTATCAAGTTCTAACTACCAAGCACAGAAATTCAAAATTTCAAAATTACAACTATAATTCTAGCAGGCTATATATCCTAATCATAGAATAAAATTACTCGGTCTACAATCAGAAGTGTCAGGTGGCACGAGTTGAAAGATGAAGAAAAGAAGAACATAGTTCAGTCGTCGCACAAATAGCGAGCGCTAAAGTTTCAGAGGACTAGCCATGAAATAAAATAGAGAGGCTATTGATAATGTCATGGTTTTCTAAGGGAGGATGCTATGCTAATCTCTGTGTTTGAGGTATGATCAAGAAAATATTCTATGCATTGCTCTTGGCTTTCTAAGGTAGTGTCTGCTAATCTCAAGACAAGAATCTAAATTTATAGTTCTCCAATACTATCTAACTATGAATGTTAGGTTCAGTCCTAATATTCAATTTTGGTTTTCTATTGGTTCCTCAATACTAGGGTCAAACATTATGGTAAAACTTCTAACTAACTCTAGTAGTGTCTATACTACTCTCAAGTCCTCATAATACATCAAGGGGTATTGGTAAAATAATCTATAGATAAGGAATTATAGGATTCACTAGATATTCTAAACTTAATGGTGTGTCAACACTCTAGTTGTACTCTTAATAGGAAGATTACCCTACTTATCATCTAACAATAGGGACTTCTATATTCTAGGAGGGGGCTATACTCAAGGAATTAGGGAATCATATGAATCAAGCAGGATGCAACTATTCAAATAGAACATATTAGAAGAACGTGAGTCATAGTCAATAGTGGATGAGATCCTATATTCTAATCCTATTTGCAGGCTTGCTCGGTACAGTAACATAATCGAGACAATATGCTCTCGACCTGCATGGGCCACTACAAAAATATGTCACGCCCCAGTCCCAAAAATACGTAAGACTAGGACACGTAAGTATGCCAGCCGCATGGATATGGAAACTCCAATATATGGAAACCAAAATCCATACGTACACTATAATATGAATATCAAATCCACAAGTGGTATATGTGGTGGCCCATGCAGGTCGAGAGCATATTGTCTCGGTTACGTTATTGTACCGAATAAGCCTGCACCTAGGAATAGAGTATAGGATCTCATCCACAATTGACTATGATTCGCTCTCCTTCCAATCCATTCTATCTGAATAATTATATCCTGCTTGATTCCTGTACTTCCCTAATAGTTCTTTGAGTATAGCCTTCTGCTAGAATATAGGAACCCCTGTTATTAGGATAATAATTATGGTAGCACACCTATTGAGAATACAACGAGAATATAGACACACCACTAAGTTTAGAATATCTAGTGAACCCTAGAATTCCTTATCTATAGATTGGTTTACCATTATCCCTTGATGTATTATGAAGACTTGAGAGTAGTATAGACGCTACTAGAGTTAGTTAGAAGTTTTACCATAATGCTTGACCCTAGTATGGAGGAACCAATAGAAAACCAAAATTGAATATTAGGACTGAACCTAACCTTCATAGTTAGATAGTATTAGAGAACTATAAACTTAGATCATTGTCTTATTATTAGTAGACAGCACCTAGGAGGCCAAAGGGAATGAATATAACCTTTTTTTTGAATATACCTCAAACACAGAGATTAGCATAGCATCTTCCCTTAGGAAACTATGACATTATCCAGAGTCTTTCCATTTTAGTTTTATGACTTGTTCCTCTGAACCCTTAGCGCTCGCTAATTACGCGACGACTAAATTTTGTTTTCTATTCTTCATCTTTCAACTCGTGCCATCTGACACTTCTGATTGTAGGCCAGGTGATTTATTCAGTGTTAAGGACATATAGTTGCTGGGATTATAGTGGTTAATGTTAAATTTTAAAATTGTGTGCTTAGTAGTTAGAACTTGATGGTTTAAGCTATTCTTGTATATTGAGACCTGGTGCTTATCCCTTAGTTTTAAATTGCGTAACATGTACCCCCACCTCGATAGGAGTTATATCTCCTTTCCCCTTGAAGGCCAGTAACTGTTCTATTCTTACTATTGACACTTGCACTAAGACTAGGACTTAGGACGACCATGACCTATGTAAAGTAAGAGGATACCCTAATAAGTACCAAGATCTTTTCCTAACAATAGTTTATACCTTATTTACAAGGACCCGGTTATTCTGAAGAATTTTCTCAAGGCAATTACAGTATTAGTTATTGTTATAAGTTGGGTAGTATACCTCACAACATAATATCACATAGTCTTTTGACCTATTATTGAAGTATAACTGAACTACATTAACTGTATGCTAGCTTAGGACGACAGTATTTTTTTTAGACTGTAGAACTTAGAGACTATACCCCTACTTTGTCGACTATCGACTTAGACAAGGAGTTAGTATGACAACTAAAGAGATTGTAAGGGTCTTATCTTTTTGTGAACTTGAATTATTATGTACCTTCTTTCATCATAATTCAGCATATTTATATTTGCTGTACTACCTTGACTTATGCTGCTATTGTAGCCTAGTGTTTGCAAGCTTATTCTTTTATCGAGCTTGCTCATGACATATGTATTATTGGGTGCACACAATGATACAATTGCCTAATCAGAATCGGTGTATTAAGGTCTAGCTAACCTTAGTGCGCTTGGTTCGCTCTTCGCATGACTACTTTACATGGATTGAGATATATGGTAGTAGACGAATATACTTGCCCCTAGACATGTTAGACATATCGTATCGGTTACATAACTGTACTGATACGAGCATATAAATAGGAAATTACCAAAAATATGATTTTAATCCACAACTGTCCTGACAACTCTCTTTTTGAATTCTTTAATCTCTTTGAGCCTCGTACTTGTATTCTATCATCTTCACCTTAAATTTTTTTATTATTGCTCTCCGTCTTCCCCTATTTCGGAAAGACAAAATCTCGTGCTGGTACAAGTTGACACTGATAGTACTAGATATACCCCATAAGGCTAATCACATGACCTAGTGACTCTCTTTTATAATTGATTAAGGGCATATCATAGATGTTATGTTTGGTGTTAAAACTTTGAGGATTGAATAATATGATTACATAATTTGAGGAATAGTTTTCCAAGATGTACAGCCTTAGGTGATAGATGGATAAATTTTAAGTTCGGTAGATTGTGAACCCCTCACCCAAAAAAAATTAGACCTACTTGGCGGAGATAGTGAGACTAAGGCTACATTGAGTCCAGTTAGAGATAGAACACGGTATTTTTATTTAATTTTGCAATAATTATATCACTTAGCATACCTTACCGTGCTTCGATAATTGGAGCACTACACTAGCCACTGCCTTCCTACAAATTCCACACCCTTATCCTAGACGTGCCCATCATCTAATTCTTATCTTTTTGCAATTTTCTAATATTGGGCGCTTTTATGCAAAAGAGCATTTCCACACCCTTATCCTAGACGTGCCCATCATCTAATTCTTATATTTTTACAATTTTTCAATTGTTGGGCGTTTTTATACAAAAGAGCATTTAGGTGTCCACACCATTGGACATGACACATGAAGAAACCTATTTTTTGCTCATTTGGATTTTTCCATGATTTTTCGGGATGTGCAACGCGCAACATCGCCCATCCCTTTAAACCTGGCCTTGCATTTTAAACAATGCAAATCTTATACCATCCTTGACTTTCTACCGTGGCTTAATTTTAATTTCGAGAATAAATTTTTTATAAGTTGGGTAGAATGTAAAACCCCTATTCCTAGAAACCGTATATACCCTTTTTAATTATTAATTATTAATTTAATAGTAGTAATTAGTGGCTAATTAGGAGAAATAAATTTTTATTAATTTTTATTTTAGGTGTTGGTGAACTTAGGGGATTTATGGGGCCATTAGGAATTTTTTTGAATTTATTTCATGTAGGAGACCCCTTGAGCAGTTGCTAGCTTAATGGTATGTATTAGTATAATTTTAGAATTTTTCTATGAGTATATATATATATATATATATATATATATATATATATATATATATATATATATAAAGGAAAATATAAAAGGAAAAGAAAAAGAAAGAAATGGAAAAAAGAAAAAAAAGAAAAATCCATTAATAACTATTAACTACACCCACCTACCCTTCAACAAGTTACCCGCTGCTAATAAGCACCCACTTCCCTCTATGATGCAGCCACCCCCCCTTTGTGAGCCAACCCGCTGCCATATACAACATACCCCGCGCCCAAGCAGACCCCCCGCGGCTTATTGACCGACCCCCCCTCTCTTTTCTCTCATATATATAATATATATATATATATATATATATATATATATATATATATATATATATATATATATATATATATCATCATTATTTCATCCCAAACCATAACCTTAGATCACCCTAAACTCTTCCTCTTCCCATCTAGACCTAGAGAGCGCCGCCACCGCAGCCGGAGAACCGCGCCAGGCCGTCCAAACCAATCCCGACGACCGCGACCCCGCGCACCCCCGCGCACTGCAGATTTTTGCAGCGAGGTATCTGTGTTCCAGAGTTATTTCTGTCGCCTCGCTCAACCAAACGCCACCCCGTCTTCACCGGTATGCTCACCCCTTAACCCTCTTCATTATCTGTGTAATAGTAGACCTCGAACAACGCATAACCATAGGTGAAAATAGCGCCAAAGTTGGCAGAAAAAGACCAATTTCTGGGATCGCAGAAAACTGCGGTGATCACCTATGTTCCCGGATTCGTATCTCCCTCCACAGAGATCCGAATTCGATGATTCTTTTTGGTATACAGAGACCACTTGACCTAGTTTAATTTCTATTAAATAACCCTAGATTATTAACTGCTGTAGGTAGAATTAAATTCGTTGAAAAATCCCGCAAACGCACTTTTTCCAGATTTCTAAAAGTTGTGAAACGGAGCGCGCCCCGCCAAACGGACCGCCCCCGCCGTGTACCAAGTATACCATCGGTGCACGCAGTATACTCGGATACGTGAGAGTTAGCAAAAACTGATTCGGACGCGTGTGCGCGCCGAAATTAGCCCGTATCTGCGAACAAATCTCGTGTCACAACTTTTACGAAAGTCGTGCACATTTTGTACACGCTCGTCAGATTGCGATAAAACTTGCGCCACTGGACTCATGGTAACACGTTGGTCTTGTGACCCAATTTTAAGCAATTCTGAGACAGTTGACCAAGTCGTCAATTGGCGGATCCCACAGTTGACTTTTTGGGCAAATTTGTGTTCGGTCTATCAGAATTCATATTTGGACATATCGTTGGCTTCGTATTGATATTTAGAGTTGTTTGACCTATAATTTATCCCATTTAGAGACTGTTACCCTTGGCATATTTTTTGGTGCAAAGTGGGCCACACGTGGACCCCATTTTTACCCCGAAATTACTGTTTTACCCTTGTGTCCAAATTAGACGAAAGGGAAGTACTTTCTAGCTATTTTGCTTATTCTGGGAACATTAGTGATATTTATTTTAGCATCTGGGGATGTTCATTCTGAGACCGTAGCTTCTGACTCTTTGTGTTGACATCGGGACATTATATTTTTGCAGCTTTCTTGCCAGGCAAGATACCTTGCCAAATTGCTTACAGTATTTTACATGCTTAGTATATTTCTGTATATTTATTGCATTTCTATATATTCATTGCATGTGTAGTTTCTTTCAGTCATTACTATATATTAGATATGTTGACACACACTTGACACTTAGTATCATGAGAGGACAATCAGTAGGCGTATGGGCTTTAACCACTCTAGTAACACCGTAGTAACTAGCACGCACTATGGTGGCCATGTCCGATGGTCGCTACCCCCCACGTATGTCGATTGATGGAGTCACGAGGGTCGCTACCCCCGCGGTATGTCGGCTGATGATGTTCCTGACGTGTGTGTGAGTTATGAGATTAGATCGAGTAGCCTACCCTTGTCCATACCTCAAAAAGTTGTCCTCATTTGCATTCATATAGATTGTCTTATACAGCGTACTTATATATTTTCAAACATTATGCATGTTTACTGTATTCAAATTGGCTTGCTTCTATGTATCTTGTTACGTCCCTCTAGGTGTATCTGTTCTTGAGTATTTGCAGGAGCACAGATTCGGAGGGATACATATATTTCGAGGATGTCTTCTCTTCGAGCCCCGTGGTCGTTAGCTGGTATTCTTATATCCACCATCATGCTCCCCTGGATGAGGGCCTCGAACTGGCTCTCCAAAGCACTGAGCGCCACATCTAGAAATTTTTTTTCCTTAAAAAGCCTCTTGAAAGCCTCCCAAGTAAGCCCTGGTACCGCGATCCTCGTATCAGTGCGATACCACGTCAAAGCGAGGTCGAACATTTGACTGCGCGCTGCCTCTATCTGTATGCTGTCTGGAATCTGTGCCAGCAGGAAAATCCTCTCAATATGCTCTATCCAGTCATTCGCGTACAGGATCCCCTCTGTATCCCGAAACTCCTTGGGCCGCATCCTCTAGAAGTTAATGATGCTGGCCGGCCTCGAATGCTGAGTCTGATCTGCCTGTGGCTGGATCTGAGCACTCTGTCTACTACTGTCATGGCCACCTGGTGGGCATTCTCAATGCCCAGCCTCATCACGTCTACCTAG
>JAYESA010000012.1:69957761-70215422 GCA_036927795.1 Iris macrosiphon
TCTTAAGTCATGCTAAAATAGGGCCTGGGTTTGGGGTTCCAAATACACTCTAACTAATTCCTAATCACTCCAACTAACTAATTAAAATATAAATAACTATTCTAAACCAATAAATAGGTCTGACAAGGGTGTTGGTTGGGTCTAGCAAGGGTCCACTAGGGTCTGACATGGGTCCAGGCTAGCCAAAACCCTAAAATAACTAATAAAAAAATAATACATGCATCTAATTAAATATTAATACAAATGTTTATGATCAATAGACAATTTACCAACTAAAAATAAAAATACCCTGCCCTGGAAATGGGGTAGTAACACGAAAACTCGTCTCGCTTGAATAAAAATTCTAGAGAGTTAGGTTATGAATGTGCACGAACAAACTACTCGCAAAAAGAATCAAAGATGGAGAAGATACGATACCTTGAAGATGGAGACTGCGGCTGTTGTGCATGCGCGCGGCGCGCCCAGGGACGGACGGTTAGCTGCGGCGTGGGGTGGCCCGGGGCGGCGGCGGTCGGCGCGGGGGTGGTCGCCAGCGGTCGTCGGGGCTGGGGTAGGGTTAAGGTTTGAGAGATTAGGGTTAGGGTTTGGTTCTATATATATATATATATATATATATATATATATATATATATACATATGGAGAGAGGGGGAGAGAGAGGCCGCGGGGGAGTGGTCTGTTGTGGGAATCCTGGGAATGGGTTTTGCTAGGATTAATATTATGAGAGGTTTATTAGTTAGGGTTTTATTTAGTTTAGGTTTTATTTATTTTATCCTTTTCTTTTGTTTCCTTTTTCTTTTCTTTCTTGTTTTTCTTTTCTTTTCTTTTCTTTGCTTTTTTTCTTTTTTTATTATTATCAACATTATTATTATTATTACTATTATTATTATTATTATTATTATTATTATATATTTATTTATATATATTCACTTATATAAATGAGATTAAAAATTCAAACATAATATTTGCGCACCAAATAAATTCTAAAAATTACTTTATAAAGCTTTTAATAAATACTACACTCAAAATATTTAAAAAAACTATTTTATAATTAATAATTAGATATTTATTTAGTTATAAATCAAATAATTATATCATCTAATTGACTAAGTAATTAATCAAATGGTTGTCCACAAAATAGGTTAATAGTAAATAATATGCAATCTTACAAAATGGGAATGTACCAATTTGGCACAAAAAATTATGGGCTACTAATTGTAAAAAACTTGGAATTAGAAAATAACCACAATTAAATTAGATGTATAATATTTAAATATTTAATAATTAATCTATGGTCGTTACACTAATGTCATACTAACACCAAGAGATTAAATTTCTGTGCCACGAAAAGATCCTACAAGTATTGTCTCATGTGTAGGCTATTTTCTATGAAGGACGATACAGATTTTGGGACCATCCTATATTATTAATGTCCAAACCACGATGAAGTGTCCTAATAGAATCACTGAGTTTTATTTGATTTAAAAAATAATCTAAAATAAATACAAGAAATACAAAATACATACAAAATACCTTTTTTTGGGTGAGGGGGTTTACAATCTACCCAACTTAAAAGAATTTTGTCCTCAAAATTAAAAATAAGGCATAATTTGTGAAATCCTTCACATTCGTATGTAAGGCAAGTCAATCGCAATCTCCTCCAAAAATTTATAATAAAATCTATTCAAATCCATCGCGATCACTTCAAAATTAAAATAACCACCGTTTAAATAAAAATTCAACCTATCGTACCTCTTCTCGATTTTCAAATCATCAACATCCAATTTTAAGTCAAATCTATATGACATCATCAAGATTTAAATAACCCATATCAAATTTTATATCACGATCTCCAACTATCATAATCTTCTCTAGACTTTGAACCATAAACAATTCTAATCAAATCTTATTCCTATTCTCAACTTAAGAATTTTGTACTCTTCAAATTTTAAATTTAGTTTTATCCTTAGCATTTTAAATAGGTGATCCAACAATCAAATTTTAACTCTTAATTCAAGTCATCAAATTATAATTTTTTAAAAAAAATCTAATTCACCAATTCTTCAAGTCTAGAATTCTATATTTATCCTCAAAATTTAAATCGATGATTCAACCTTCAATATTCAAAATTTAAATCATGTGCTCAAAGTATAAATATTTGGTCCGCAATATCAAGATTTTAAAATTTATTAAATCTTCATCATCTTAATCCTTCTTCTAAAATTCTCAATATTTAAAATGACTTAATCTCTCAATCTAACCTTACTTGATCACAATAAAAATATTTACCTCAAGTTGACAATGCAATCTTCTACCCAACTTAGAATTTACCGATCTATCACATAAGACTATACCTTTAAGAAAGACTTCCTTAAATTATTTAATCGTGTTATTCAATCATCAAAATTTTAACACCAAATATCATATGTGATATGCCCTTAATTACGAAAGATAGTCACCAAGTAATTTGATTGGCCTATGGGGTATATCTAGTACTCTCTGTGTATTAAATTTATACCAACCACGAGCGTTCGTATTTCTGAAATAGGGGAAGACGAAAAACAACAATAAAGAATTCAAGGAGGAGGTGATAGAATACAAGTACGGGGTTCAAAGTGATTAAAGAATTCAAAATAGAGTTACCAATGCAGTTGTGGATTGAAACCTATTTTGGTAAATTTCTATTCGCATGTTCATATCAGAATAGTTATGTACCTGATATGATATGCTCTGGTCTGTCTAGAGGGTAAGTATATTCGTCTACTAGCTGAGTCAACTATATATCAATCCACGTAAAGTAGTCATACGAAGAGCTAACCAAGCGCACTAGGTTAGCTAGACCATAATATACTGATTCTAATTAGACAATGTATTAGTGTGGTTGATTATACCATAATAATATATATGTCATAAACAAGCTCGATAAAAGAATAAGCTTGCAAAACTAGACTATAATAGCAACATAGGTCGAGGTAGTTCAGAAAATATAAGTACGCTGGATTATGATGAAAGAAGGTACAAAATAATTCAAGTTCACAAAGAAGATAAGACTTGTCCGGTGTTATGCCTCTACAGTTGCCATACTAACTCCTTGTCTAAGTCTCTAGTCGACCAATTAGGGGTATAGGCCTCTGAGTTCTACAGTCTGGATAAATACTATCGTCTTATACTAGCATATAGTTGGTGTCATTCAATTATACTTCATTAATCGGTCAAAAGGACTTTGTGATACTAGGTTATGAGGCATACTACCCAACTTAAAAGAATAAACTAATACTGTAACTGCCTTAAGAAGATTCTACAAAATAACCCTGTCCTTGTAAATAAAGTAGAAACTCTTGTTAGGGTATACGAAGAAAAGATCTTGGTACCTATTAGGGTATCCTATTGCATTATATATGTAATGGTCATCTTAAGTCTTAATCATAGTGCTTATAGAATAAAAGTGTTAATAGTAAGAATGTAGAAGTTACTGGCTCTCAAGTGAAAGAGGATATAACCTGTATTGAGATATGGGTACAAATTACGTAATTTAAAATTAAAGGATAATCATAAAATCATAATCTACATGAGCAACTCAAACTATCAAGTTCTAACTACTAAGTACATAATTTTAAAATTCAAGATTAACAACTATAATCCTAGCAAACTATATATCCTAACATAAAAGAAAATTACTTGGCCTACTGTAAAATCCCTAATTTTAAAAATCGTATAAATTATTTAATTTATTTATAGTATTTATTAGTTAATTAGAAAATAGAATTTACTGGATTAAAAGGTAAATATTTAGCTAGATATTCTTGGCGCAAACTATTATTTTACCTTATTTTATTTCATGTAGGAGACCTTGTGGACAGATGATAGATTATTTGTATATAGTAATATAATTTCCTAGAATTTTATTATATATATATATATTATTTAATAAAAAGAAAAAAAGAATAGAAAACAAATAGAAAAAAGGAAATAGGAAACAAAAAAAAACAGAAAGCAAAAAGGATAAGTAAAAGGAAAGAAAAAGAAAAATCAATTAAAAAAACCCTAATCCTAATTAAACCCCCCTTAAAATTAACTAACCCAGCCCTTATACTAAACCCCGACCCCTGGACACAGCAGCCCGCTGCTCCTACCCGCACGCGACCCTCACCCGCTCCCTCTCGCTATATATATAATATATATATAAACTCTAACCCTAGATCTCACCCTCAACCCAACGCCGACTCCGGACCACCCGCAGCCACCGGAGCCTCGCCGGAGAACCCGTCGCCGGTCGCCCGCAGATACGTCGCATGATCGCGATTAACATCCGTAGATTCAAGCAGCGACGACAACTCCTTCAAGCGCTGATTTCTGCCTCCTCGCTCGATCAAATTCGACCCCGTCTTCACCGGTATGTTCACGACATATCCTTCTTCTAACTCTGTATATTAGTTTCTACCGATCAGTGCGTAACCCTAGGTAAAAATTGAGACCAAGTTGGAGAAAAACCATAACTTTAACTTCAGAAAACTACTACAATGACCCATGTTTAAGGACTCGTATCTCCCACCACAGAGATCTAAACTTAGATTTTTCTTTTTACTATGTGAAGACCATGTAACTGAGATTATTTTCTGTTAATTATATTATTTTATTTGATGTTATATGCAGAATTAAATTAGGTTAAAAATCATGAAAAAACTATTTTTGAAACCATCAAAATTGTGATACGGAGCGCACCCCGCCAAACGGGACCGCCTCATCGCGTACCAATTGTACCAAAAGGCGCGTATGGTATGTCCAGACGTGTGAGATTTTGCGAAAATTAATTTGGACGTGTGTGCGCGTCAGAATTACCCCGTATCCGTAAAAAGGCTCCGTATCGCGACTTTTGCAAACACCTCACCATTTAGTGTACGCTCGTCAGAATACGACAAAATTTATACCATTAGATTCGTGGTATCACGCTGGTCCTATGACCCAAGTTTCACGCAATTCTGAGATAGTTGACCAATGCGCCTATTTGCGGGCCCAACGGTTGACTTTTTTGGCGAATTTGTGTTCGGCTCACCGAAATCCAAAATTGGACATACCGTTGAGTTCGTATTGACGTTTAAAATTTGTTTGACCTATAATTTATCCCTTTTAGAGACCTTTACCCCTGACACGCTTTTCGGTGCAAAGTGGCCCACATATGGACCCTACTTTGACCCAAAATTACTGTTTTGCTCCTGTGTCCAAATTGGACGAAAGGGTAGTATTTTCTAGCAATATCGCTTATTCTGGAAACGTTGGTGATATTTATTTCAGCATCCGAAGACGTTCATTCTGAGGCCGTAGTTTCTGATCCTGTGTGCTTGACTCCTGGACGTTACACTTTGCAGCTTTCTTACCAGGCAAGATACCTTGTCAAATTACTTACAGTACTTTGCATGCTTATTATATTTTTATATATTCATTGTATTTGTGTTTCTTTCAGTCATATTTACATATTATATATATGTTGACACACACTTGACACATAGTATCATGGGAGGGGAGGACAATCAATAGGCGTATGGGCTATAACCACTCTGGTAAACCGTAGTATCTAGCACGCACTACGGTAGTGTATCACGCTGGTCGCTACCCCCGAGGTATATCAATTATTGGTGTCGCGCTGGTCGCTACCCCCGAGGTATATTAATTTTTGATGTCCCTGCCGTGTGTGTGAGTTGTGAGATTTAGATCGAGTAGCCTACCCATGCCCATACGTCAAAAAGTTGTCCTCATTATGCATTCATATAGATTGTCTTGTACAGCGTACTTATATATTTTTTTGTCTATTATGCATGTTTATTGTATACAAATTGGCATGCTTCTATGTATCTTGTTACGTCCCTCTGAGGACCTGGCCCTTTCCAGGTGTAGACGATCTTGACTATTCGCAGGAGTACGGATCAGGACTTACTACTTATCTCTTCCGAGGAGGTCTTACCTTTTGAGCATCTTTTAATTATCTCTAGCGATGGATCTTCTTAGCTGATACACTTCTATCATCATCTTATTTTATATTGGAGATTTACCCTTCTCTCTTATTTTAGTATTGATATAGTCATTGGTAGTGGATTTGTCTCCACCCGACTATTATTTTTGGATGATTCAGACTCATTATTCTAGTTTAGTTATTTCTTTTCTCTGACTTGTTGTATGGATGAGATTAGTATTTCTGTGACTGGTGACTATATATATACCACATGTGAGTTAATATTCATATTACACCATACGTATGTATTATGGTATCCATATATTGGAGTTGCCATATATATACGACTGGCATGCTTACGTATTTCTAGTCCTTCGTATTTTAGGACTGGAGTTTGACTTATTTTTATGGTGGCCCATGCAGGTCGAGAGCATATTGTCTCGGTTACGTTACTGTACCGAGCAAGCCTGCGCATAGGACTAGAATATAGGATCTCATCCACTTATTTAATCACCTCCCTTGATTTTATTTCGCATTCTTATTTGATTGCTTGCATTGCATCTTGCTTGATCCTTCTTAACGTCAATATTCTCATTTCTTTCGTGCTTGATAGGGGTTAGGAAGGTGCCTTATACCAGGTATATACCCTTTAGTATTCAGTAACACTATTAGTTAAATTATCATAAGTCGGGTAGTATGCCTCATAACCTAGTATCACATAGTCCTTCTAACCAATTAATGAAGTATAAATGAATGACACCAACTATAGACTTGCATAAGAAGATAGTGTTTACCCAGAATGTAGAACTTAGAGACCCATACACCCATTTGGTTGACTTTAGACTTAGACAAGAAATTAGTATGACAACCGTAGAGGCACAACACCGATCTTCTTGGTGAACTTAAATTATTCTGTACCTTTCTCCATCATAATCAAGCGTACTCATATTTTTTACTACCTCGACTTATGCTGCTATTATAGCCTAGTTTTGAAAACTTATTCTTTTATCGAGCTTGTTTATGACACATGTATTATTGGGGGCCCACACTAATCCATTGTCTAAATCAAAATCAGTGCATTATGGTCTGATCAACCTTAGTGCACTTGGTTCAATCTTTGTATCACTACTTTACGTGGATTGAGATATAGTTGACTTAACTTGTTAGACGAATATACTTGCCCTCTAGACTGGTCAGAGCATATCATGTCAGGTACATAACTGTTCTGATGTGAACATACGAATAGGAATTTACCAAAATAAGATTTTAATCCACAACTGCCTTGGCAACTCCCTTTCAAATTCTCTAATCCCTTTGAATCCCGTACTTGTATTCTATCACCTCCTCCTTGAATTCTTTATTATTGTTTTTCATCTTCCCCTATTTCGAAAAGATGAACGTTCATGCTTAGTATAAGTTTGATACACGGATAGTACTAGATATACTACATAGGCCAAGCACTCATGATGACAAATAAGGGAGCGCAGGCACAGGAAGTCGTAGATACATGTACGACCTTTAGTTATATTTGTCATTTCATACTCATGACCCCCCTATATGACACGAGATCTTAGGTGCATAGTAGACGTAGAATTATATATATGGTAGTTTAGCAGTTATGAGGATATATTAATATTCTACCCAGATGGCATACATGCGATGCTAATAGATGACGCAAGTAGCAGTAGTAGTATTCTCCCCCTATCACCATCTCGCCCTTTGGGGTGGCTCATCTTCTCTTCTATATCCATTCCTTATCTCGTGCTTAACTCTTCCTATCATAGTCGTATCCTTTCGTGCCATTATGAATTGTTTCAATTACTTCAACCTTATCCTTATTTTGATAGTTAAAAACATAAATAGTTTAGTAAATGATTAATAACTAAAAGATGAGTACTTAATGATAACCCTTATGTATATACACTATAGCAATATCTGTATCCTCTTATCATTTTAAAACCATAAATAACATCCCTTAGTCTAATAGGAATTAGTTGGATTGTTGAATTTGTTTTTACTTCTAATAGTTTTATAAAGTTAGTCAAGACCTTAACTGTTGTCCAAAAACTTAGACTAAGCTTGGGAAAGAATTGAAGGCATTTGTTACGAACTGACAACTATGACAAATCGCTGGTAAAGTAGCGACAGCTGCAACCAGGCCGTTATAGTAGAGTAGTTGAAGTATTTGCAGACATACTGGTCAGGTGGCATAGCAGTATTAGACTACGATACTTGACGGTTACAAAGAAAAATCATGGTTATGAGATTCTAGACAGGTATCCCAAGATTCTCGACCCAATAAATAAATTCGTCATACAACCTAGACAATAGCCTCAAGAGACTTGACTACTAGTAGAATTCTTGTAAGTTGGGTAGTATAGATGAGTTAGAGGATGATAGAATAGATTATAGACAATAAATTTGAAAGTGTTAGAAGGGCTGACCATGACTTTTTGGAAGCACTGCTAGATAGCAATAAAGTGTAATAGCTATAGTGATTTACTATGAATATGGGTTAGTATCAATTTTGAAGACAAAAATTTTGTTAGTTGGATAGAATGTAAAACCCCTAATTTTAAAAACTGTATAAATTATTTAATTAATTATTTAATTTATTTATAGTATTTATTAGTTAATTAGAAGATATAATTTATTGGATTTAATTAAAAGGTAAATATTTAGCTAGATATTCTTGGAGCAAACTATTATTTTATCTTATTTTATTTTATGTATGAGACCTTGTGGACGGATGATAGATTATTTGTATGTACTAATATAATTTCCTAGAATTTTATTATATATATATATATATATATATATATATATATATATTAATAAAAAGAAAATAAATGAATAGAAAACAAATAGAAAAGAAAAAGGAAATAGGAAACAAAAAGAAATAGAAAGCAAAAAGGATAAGTAAAAGGAAAGAAAAGAAAAGAAATTTTTTTAAAAAAAACCCGTAATCCTAATTAACCCCCCCTTAAAATTAACTAACCCAGCCTTAGACTAACCCCCGACCCCTGGACACAGCAGCCCACTGCTCCTACCCGCGCACGACCCTCACCCGCTCCCTCTCGCTATATATAAAATCTATATATAAACCCTAACCCTAGATCTCACCCCCAACCCAGCGCCGACTCCCGACCACCCGCATCCACCGGAGCCTCACCGCTAGCCGGCCGCAGACACGCCGCGCGATCGCGATTAGCATCCGCAGATTCGAGCAACGATGACAGCTCCTTCAAGCGCTGATTCCCGCCTCCTCACTCGATCAAATTTGACCCCATCTTCACCGGTATGTTCATGACCTATCCCTCTTCCAACTCTGTGTATTAGTTTCCACCGATCAATGCATAATCCTAGGTGAAAATCGAGACCAAGTTGAAGAAAAACCACAACTTTAACTTCAGAAAATTGCTGCAATGATCCATGTTTAAGGACTCGTATCTCCCACCACAGAGATCCAAACTTAGATTTTCTTTTTGCTATGTGAAGACCATATAATCGAGATTATTTTCTATTAATTATATTATTTTATTTTATGTTATATGCAGAATTAAATTGGGTTAAAGTCATAAAAAAACTATTTTCGAAACCTTCAAAATTGCGATACGGAGCGCGTCCCGCCAAACGGGACCGCCTCGTCGCGTACCAATTACACCAAAATGCGCGTATGGTATGTCCAGACGTGTGGGCTTTCGCAAAAACTGATTTGGACGTGTGTGCGCGTCAGAATCACCCCGTATCCGTAAAAAGGCCCCGTATCGCGACTTTTGTAAAATACCACACCATTTAGTGTACGCTCGTCAGAATATGACAAAACTTATGCCATTGGATTCGTGGTATCACGCTGGTCCTGTGACCCGAGTTTCAAGCGATTCTGAGACAGTTGACCAAGCCGCCTATTTGTGGGCCCTACGGTTGACTTTTTTGGCGAATTTGTGTTCGGCTCACCCAAATCCAAAATTGGACGTATCGTTGAGTTCGTATTGACATTTAGAATTTATTTGACCTATAATTTATCCCTTTTAGAGACCTTTACCCCTGACACGCTTTTTGGTGCAAAGTGGCCCACATATGGACCCCGCTTTGACCCAAAATTACTGTTTTGCTCCTGTGTCCAAATTGGATGAAAGGGTAGTGTTTTCTAGCTATCTCGCTTATTCGGGAAATGTTGGTGATATTTATTTCAGCATCTGGAGACGTTCATTCTGAGGCCGTAGTTTTTGATCCTGTGTGCTTGACTCCTGGACGTTACACTTTGCAGCTTTCTTACCAGGCAAGATACCTTGCCAAATTGCTTACAGTACTTTACATGTTTATTATATTTTTATATATTCATTGCATGTGTGTTTCTTTCAGTCATATTTACATATTATATATATGTTGACACACACTTGACACATAGTATCATGGGAGGGGAGGACAATCAGTAGGCGTATGGGCTATAACCACTCTGGTAAACCGTAGTATCTAGCACGCACTACGGTAGTGTGTCACGCTTGTCGCTACCCCCGAGGTATGTCGATTATTGGTGTCACGCTGGTCGCTACCCCCGAGGTATGTCAATTTCTGATGTCCCTGCCGTGTGTGTGAGTTGTGAGATTTAGATCGAGTAGCCTACCCATGCCCATACGTCGAAAAGTTGTCCTCATTATGCATTCATATAGATTGTCTTGTACAGCGTACTTATATATTTTCTGTCTATTATGCATGTTTACTGTATACAAATTGGCATGCTTCTATGTATCTTGTTACGTCCCTCTGAGGACTTGGTCCCTTTCCAGGTGTAGACGATCTTGACTATTCGCAGGAGTACGGATCAGAACTTACTACTTATCTCTTCCGAGGAGGTCTTACCTTTTGAGCATCTTTTAATTATCTCTAGCGATGGATCTTCTTAGCTGATACACTTCTATCATCATCTTATTTTATATTGGAGATTTACCCTTCTCTCTCATTTTAGTATTGATATAGTCATTGGTAGTGGATTTGTCTCCACCCGACTATTATTTTTGGATGATTCAGACTCATTATTCTAGTTTAGTTATTTCTTTTCTGTGACTTGTTGTGTGGATGAGATTAGTATTTCTGTGACTGGTGACTATATATATACCACATGTGAGTTAATATTCATATTACACCATACGTATGTATTATGGTATCCATATATTGGAGTTGCCATATACATACGACTGGCATGCTTACGTATTCCTAGTCCTTCGTATTTTAGGACTAGGACGTGACACCTACAATCAGAAGGGTTATGTGGCACGAATTGAAAGATGAAAGAAAATTTTAGTCGTCACATAATTAGCGAGCGTTAAGGTTTTGGAAGAATAAGATATAAAATTAAAAAGAAAGACTCTTGATAATATTATGGTTTCCTAAGGAAAGGTGGGATGCTAATCTCTGTGTTCGAGGTATGATCAAGAAAAATGTTATATTCATTCCTCTTGGCTTCCTAAGGTACTGTTCTGCTAATATCAAGACAAGAATCTAAATTTATAGTTCTCGAATACTATCTCACTATGAAAGTTAGGTTTAGTCATAATTTTCAACCTTGGATTTCTATTGGTTCCTCAATACTAGGGTCAAACAATATGGTCAAATTTTTAACTAACCCTACTAGTGTCTATACTACTTTCAAGCCATTCATAAATATATCAAGGGATAATGGTCAATTAATCTACAGGTAAGGGATGCTAGGGTTCATTAGGTATTCTAAACTTAGTGATGTGCCAATATTCTAGTTGTATTCTTAGTATGAGTGTTACCTTAATTATCATCCTAACAACAAGGATTTTATATTCTAGGAGGAGGCTATACTCAAGGAACTATTAGGGAAGTACATGAATCAAGCAGGATGCAATCATTTAAATAGAATGAATTGGAAGAAAGGTGAGTTCGAGAATTTGGAACAAAATCAAGGAGAAAAGTCAAGTATGTGGATGAGACCTAAAACTCTAATCCTATTCGCAGGCTTGCTCAGTACAGTAACGTAACCAAGACAATATACTCTTGACCTACATAGGCCACCACTAAAAATATGTCACGCCCCAGTCCCAAAATACGTAGGACTAGGAATACGTAAGCATGCCAGTCGCATGTATATGGCAACTCCAATATATGGAAACCATAACACATACGTACGCTGTATTATGAACAATAATTCATAAGTGGTATATAATTATCACCACTCACAGGGCATAACTAAATCTCATCCACAGAAATTATAAAGAAATGAATAACCAATCAACTATATAATTGAATCAAGTATAAGATGCTTGATAAGAACAAGTAGCTGGGTGGAGACAAATTTACTACCAAACTAGAATATAAGAGAAACAAAATAAGTACATCTAATGATCAATGAGGCTCGAAGAGAAGACCCCCTCGAAAAAGAATGGAGTAGCAAGTCCTGAACCATGCTCCTGCAAATACTCATGATCGTCTACACCTGAAAAGGGACCAGGTCCTCAGAGGGACGTAACAAGATACATAGAAGCATGCCAATAAAGTACTGAAAATAAACATCCAAGGGTTGCCTAACCATCTATGTGAATGCACTTTAGAACAACTTTTCAACACATGGACTATCTGGCTAAAATGAGATTGGCCTGATTCTCTCGGAGAATCAGGGGCCTACAAAGTATGTCGTATTTTGAACGCCAGAGGCCGCCTGATAATAATAATATATAGTGGTCATCATGACCGCGCATCTTCGGCGGAGCGTATGGGTTACACAAGGAAAGTGTAAAGGAGCCCAAACGTCTTACTTGTTGTCCTCCCCACCCCATGCTCTAAGAATGTCATATCCATGACACGATGAGACCTCTAATAACTGCAAAGTCTTCTAAGTATGCAAATTCTATCAGCAGTTATTTCCTATCGCACGTCCAAATTCTATCAGCAGTTATTTCCTATCGCACGTCCCATACGTATAGGTGGCCAACCTGTCACGCGAGTCCGTGTCCTACATGAGACTCACACGTGTAACAACTGTTTCACGGCTAATGAAATATAGGAATGCCTCATGATCATGGGGTGGTCTCATAAACTAGGTCAACATGCACAATATATAATAAAAATAAAATACGACACCACCGTCATTGCACCCAAGTTATTCTTGGACGCGCAGTTTATATAGCAGTTAAAATATATGAACTAAATGACAAAAATAAAATACATGCACCATATAGAATATAAATCACAGTACAATGGCAAAATATACTTGTCTGGCAAGAAAGCTACGTAGTGTAAGCGTCCAGGCATCAAGCACAAAGGATCAGAAACTATGGCCTCCGAATGAACATCTTCGGATGCTGAAATAAATATCACCATCGTTCTCGGAATAAGCGAGATAGTCAGAAAAGTCTACCCTTTCGTCCAATTTGGACACAGGGGCAAAACGATAATTTTGGGTCAAAGCGGTTCCACATGTGGGCCACTTTGCACCGAAAATTATACAAGAGGTAAAGGTTTCTAAATGGAAGAAATTATAGGTCAAACAAATTCTAAACGTCAATATGAACTCAATGGTATGTTCAATTTTGGATTACGGTGAGCCGATCATAAATTTGCCTTAAAGTCAACCATGGGCCCGCGAATAGGCAGCTTGGTCAACTGTCTCAGAATCGCGTAAAACTTGGGTCACAAGACCAGCGTGATACCACGAATCCTATAGCGCAAGTTTTATCGTATTCCGACGAGCGTACACAAAATGGCGTGGTATTTTATAAAAATTGCGATACAGTAACTTTTTACGGACACGGGTTGATTCCGACACGCACACACGTCCGAGTTAACTTCCGTGCAAGCCCACACATCAGGATATATCATACGCATATTTTGGTATAATTGGTACGCGACGAGGAGGTTCTGTTTGGCGGGGCGCACTCGGTATCACAAAATTTAAGTTTTAAAAGATCATGTTTTTGGTTATTTTGGAGTCCGAATAATTTAACACATGAATCAAATTAATAAAAACTAAAACTAAAGAAAAATTCTCGGTTATATTAGGAAGAGAACCCTTCAATTAGATTTTGAAAACATTAAACAGGTTGATGGCAAATTGGGCGTGAATATGGGGGTTTCTGGACTGATTTTGGTCAGTTTTTCGGCCATTTTTTGGTCAAATTTTCGACCAATCTAGGGTACGAAAACTCGTCCCGCTTGAATAAAAATCCTAGAGGGTTAGGTTGTGAATATGCACGAACAAACTGCTCGCAAAAAGAATCAAAGATGGAGAAGATACGATACCTTAAAGATGGCTCGAGACTGCGGCTGTTGTGCACGCTCGCGGCACGCGCGGGGACAGACGGACGACGGCGGCGGTTGGTGCGGGGGCGGTTGTCGGCGGTCGTCGGGGCTGGGGTAGGGTTACGGTTTGAGAGATTAGGGTTAGGGTTTGGTTCTATGTTTAGGTATAGGTATATATATATATATATATATATATATATATATGTATGGAGAGAGGAGAAGAGAGAGGCCACCGGGGAGTAGTCTGCTGTGGGAGTCCTGGGAATAGGTTTTGCAAGGATTAGTATTAGGAGAGGTTTATTAGTTAGGGTTTTATTTATTTTAGGTTTTATTTATTTTATCCTTTTCTTTTCTTTTCTTTTTCTTTTCTTTCTTTTTTTTTCTTTTTTTTTCTTTTATTTTTTTATTATTATCAACATTATTATTATTACCATTATTATTATTATTATTATTATTATTATTATTATTATTATTATTATTATTATTATTATTATAACTATATATTTATTTATATATATTCACTTATATAAATGAGATTAAAAATTCAAAAATAATATTTGCATACCAAATAAATTCTAAAAATTACTTTATAAAGCTTTTAATAAATACTACACTCAAAATATTTTATAAATTTTTTTTATAATTAATAATTAGATATTTATTTAGTTATAAATCAAATAAATGTATTATCTAATTAACTAAGTAATTAATCAAATGGTTGTCCACAAAATAGGTTAATAGTAAATAATATGCAATCTTACAAAAAGAGAATGTACCAAATTTGGCACAGAAAATTATGGGCTAGTAATTGTAGAAACTTGGAATTAGAAAATAACCACAATTAAATTAGATATATAATATCTAAATATTTAATAATCAATCTATGGTCGTTACACTAATGTTATACTAACACCAAGGGATTGAATTTCTGTGCCACAAAAAGATTCTACAAGTAGTGTCTCCTGTGTAGTCTATTTTCTATGAAGGGCGATACAGATTTGGGGGCCATCCTATATTCTAAACCATGGTGAAGTGTCCTAATAAAATCATTGAGTTTTATTTGATTTGAAAAATAATCTAAAATAAATACAAGAAATACAAAATATATACAAAATACCTATTTTTGGGTAAGGGAGTTTATAGCTACGCCTATTGATTTATTGAATGATGCATACACGCTCGGGTGAATCTAGACCGAACTTCCATGGATTTGTATCTAGCGTGCCCGAACTTCCATGAATTTGTATCTAGCGTGCCCGTACTTTGTATGACATCTTAAGGGAAATTCTCATGTGTCCACGCCTTGAGATTTTAAAATAATATATGGTTAATTAGGAAACTAAAAGTGGTAGTAATATTTGAAGAAAACGGTATCCCAAGATCATGCTAACGAACCTTTCCACAGAGCTTCATTCTAAGTACGCTGTGGGCTGGCCACCACAGATACTGTATATCATCCGCCTTAGTGGAGTGCAGTATCTGTCCTATTATAAATAATGTTGAGCTACTGTTTCACTATAAGAAGATTGGAACCGCTAATACCATGATCTAATGCAGTGGCCCTACGGAGAACTGGTGCAATTCGTGAAGTTCCCGTATAATCATTTATTGGCTCGGTTAGCTCATGTTCGACAATGGCGTAATCTGAGGATATCTATTATGCATTATTCTGAGATAACCTCAGACTCCATAATTAGCAAGTCGTACAAGTGATTGGCCGATCTTATTAATTGGACTTGGTTGTGATTGTATTATTTTGTTAGTAGTCTAGGAAAATGGACTATCATAGTGTGATTGATTCAACCCTTATCCTTGTTTAGTTGTAGGGTTGCGCCTTTGTGTTAGGATATGCCATGGACCTAAGTTATGACGCAGAACCTATATATATTATTATATATTTATTGTTTAGATTTTTGTTTCTCTATTTCGTGCTTTTTTTGTGGTACTTGCTATTTGGGGTCTAACCCCACTGGTTTTACATGGCCAAATTTTTTGCTTGCACCCGAGGATCCAGCGTACTTTCCCCCGACTCATGGCACGCATCAGAAATATGGTCGCCGAGGATAACGAGTGACTTTTCTTCTTCCCTGCTCGTCATTGTATATTTTATATTTTGGGCGTTTAGCCACTAGCACCTGTTAGACGACACATCTGGACATTTAGTTTCCTTACATGATTGTATTAAATCAGACTATAGTTGATCACTGTCATGTACTTTTGTTACTTTACCAGCTTTTTATTTTGTATAGCTGGTCTCTCGAATATCTTGAGAAAGTATTTGGGATGCCTTATTGCTTTATCATATATGCTCTATGATTAATGTTTCTTGTTTGATTGATTGAGACATAGATATTAGTGTGACCCTAAGTGACCTGATTGTAGCATGCACTCCCTTGTCTAGTTATAGTCGTGATCACTGTACGACGTATAGTACCTTGTACGGGGTAGCTGGCCGTGTCCTTCTCCGTATTCTAGTACTGGGGTGTGACAAGGTTTTAGTAGTGGCCCATGCAGGTCTGTTCTGCAGACTTGTGGGGTGTCATGGTCATAGTAGTCTCAATCAAACATGATCTTTCTTGAAATTCTGAATTCATCCTCTTCGATACTCAGCTTGAACTTTCCCAGATTGGTTGCTTCCTTGTTCCCTCTCGTCATGTATTTGTTGTTTCTTATGCTCTTCTTTAGGGTTTCTTCTCCTGCAGATATTGCAGCAATAAGAGAGGCAGAGTTGCCTGTGGAACGAGGTCCTGTAGAAACCCAACTAGGGATCTAAGTTGAGCCCATGCTAAATACGGCAGAGCAGCAGGCTTCAAATATTCCCGTACCTTCCGCAGTACCGACAACACTAGATACCCCGATCTTGTTAGAGATTATTCGGGGAATGTTAGCTGCCCAACAACATCAGATGGTGGTTTAGCAACAACAACATCAGGAACAATAACGTCAACATCTTTAACAACAAGAACATAATGTCCTGTTGAACCAAGGGTTGCAGATGGCCTTGGAACGAGGCAGGAAAGTAGATTCTGGGATATCTGTTAGGTTTTATAGACTGAATCCCAGATATTTTGATGGCACGGAGGACGATATTACGACATATGATTGGCTCCAGGATATTGAGACCATTCTGGCAGCAGCTAAAGTTTTGGCTGATGAATATGTTGACCTGCTTTGCTTGCAGCTCCAAGATCTTACAAGAGATTTGTGGTCCATACTGAAGGTAGGATTGAGGCATCCTATTTTATGGGAAAATTTCAGAAACCTATTAAGGACAAAGTATTTTAGGATTGTGACTTAGTGTGAGTTACAATAGAGGTTTACTAACCTCAAGCAGGCTAGAAGGACAATAGATGGCTACGCGGCGGTATTTTGCCGACTGAGCAGGTTTGCTCCAACCATGGTGGCAACAGAGTTGGAGAGAGCGATGAGGTTGCAGCATGGACTTCACTTAGATATTTTATACATGGTATAGGTGCATGACTACCAGACCTTCGAGGCAATATTGATAGCGGCCAAGAGGGTTGAGCTTACATCTCAGAGGATGGCATCAAGAAGAGTAAACCGAAAAAGGCCTCATGGGTAGAGCAGCGAGGGAGGACCAGTACTGCTAATGTTAACACCATCCCCTGGCATTCACATCCATGACATGACACAGAGGAGGCCAGTGACCTCGACAATGATAGCATCTACTCGACAACAGCAGCAACAATAATAACAGCGACGGGGAGCGCCGACGGGTTGTACGTATTACGACAAAGGAGGTCATACTGAGATATTTGTCGGGTAGCGAATAGACTATGCTTGAGATGTGGAAGCCCCGATCATAGGATTGCCACTTTTCTAATAATACAGAGGTCAGGAGGGCCAGTACAATAATTTTCTGCATTGTCGGCTCCAAGGGCAGTGCGACAAGGAGGCCAGTGCTGAAACTTAATACAATACGTATTCTAAATGGCTTACTAGAGAAGAAGAACAGTACTCTGTGAAGAGTATAAAAGAGAACCCCTTTGACGTAGAAATACGTATGTTTCACTTTGGGCGTATTGGTGTGCTGACCCAACTCCTCGTGCGTACTAATCATATTGTATTTAGTCTCTTAGCAAAAGTGCGTCAGTCGCACTCCTTGAGACAGTGGCACACTTTTGAGAGGAAACCCAGTTGGCGCACTTTGGTGCATATTAAATCAAAGTTCTTCCTGAAAAACTAAGGAAAAGTGCACCACAGTCAGTCCGCGCACTTTCGTCGAGATGGTAATCTGGCACAATTTTTCTATGTTTCATCAGCCGACGCATTTTTCTTACGTTTGGTAGCTCGCACACTTTTCCCTCTTTGTTTCCTGAGGGACGAAGCTTTGGTTGATTTTTCAATTTCTGTGTTATTAATTTGTTTGCTCCTCGACTGACGAGTTTCTCGACTGTCGAGCTTTGACCTCGGTTTGTGTGTTTTGTCTTGTAGCTAGCTTACTCCCGCACTTTCCCTGAAAGCGTGCTTTATTCTTGCCCGTGCACTTTTTTCAAGTGCACCACCCTTTGTAGCTCGCGTATTTTCTAACAAAAATGTGCCAACCCAGTTTTGGTCATTTGTGCGCCAACCCTGCTTTTGGTTGTTTATTTTTCTACTGTTTGCTGCGCACGTTGAGGCCTGTAGATGTGGCCCTATATGCACTTGCTATTTTAATTTCTAATTAGTTTACTTTTCCTTGATCACCTTATTATACGTTAGATAGAATAAGAGGCGTAGTTCAACTCGGGTGACGTTCTGCAACCTCGGTCCTTATTTGGTTTAAGGGTTGTGGATCTGATCTCGAGGGGTTCTTGCACTACTCTTATTCTTATTCATCGATATAATAAAGTGACAAATTATATGTAACCAGTATTAAACTATCCTGTCCTGAATAACTTGCTATCTGATAACTTGTCCATGATCTAGATACTAGAACTTTTCCTGTCCTGACTATTGTATCCGTGCCGATACACTTGATCATACCGATAGTGCTACTTTATATATATATATATATATATATATATATATATATATAGTGAGCCGTCATGACACATACTCCTGCTACGTGATATATGTTATTATTTCCATACAACGATCTGGTAGTTGGACAATGACTTTAGCCGTGGCTAGATAGTATTGATTGTTGTATCACACTTGGGTGAATCCAGATTTAACTTTCGAATAAAAATATGGATTCATATCAAGAGTGTCCGTACTTAAGGTACGACATCAAAGAAGGAATATTCATGTAACTACGATATGATATTCTAACTGACCACGAGATAACTAGGAAACTTAATTGTAGAGCATTGGGAGGAAACGGTATCTCGAGATCGTGCATGTCAAACCAACCTAAATTAGCTGGGAGTAATGGATGGCCACCATGGATACTGTATATCATCCGCACTAGTGGAGTTCAGTATCTAATTTAATTATAAGACTGAGCCAGTATCTTTCCTATAGAAAGCCTGGAACTGTTATTGATTATTAATTAGCTCAGGGCCCTTGCGAGGGATTGGTGCATCATTTACATATATTCTTTCTTGTATATCATTGGTTCAGCCAGCCCTGCTCGATTATGGCACGATCTGAGGATACTCATATATTGTATTACAGGGATAACCTAGATATCATATATCAAGCTATAATACATGATTAGTCGTCTAATTTGCTTATATAGGTGCATAGCCAGGAAAGTGGGCTATCGTGGCATAATGATTCAACCTATGTCCTTGTTTGGTTGTTGGGTTACATCATTGTATTATGATAATTCATGGACTAAAGCTATATTATTTCTCCTTATTATATCTTTTCTTGTATATTGAGACTTCTGTTGAGTAGAATAAGGGACACAGGTTGTTGTGGCACGATAGTTTAACTCATGTCCTTGTTTGGTTGTTGGGTTGCGTATTGTGTTATGATAAACTGTGGACCAAAACTATAACGCATAATATTTTATCTTGATCATAATCAAGGAACGTATTCTATCTTGATATGTTAGGGCACTTCATGTCCTTGTTTGGTGAATGAGTGTCGAATTATGTCATGGATAGGATATATGCCATTGATTGCTGGCTCATGCATCTCATGCTATAGATCTGGTTTTGTTTCTTTACTTTGTGCTTCCTTTGTGGTACTTGATATTTGGGGTCTTATCCTACTATTTTTGCATTGAAAGGTTTAGAGCCAGCACCGGAGGATCAAGCTTACTTCTTTCTCATTGATGGCATGCACCAAAAGGATGGCTGCTGAGGGTCACGAGTGGGTTTCTTATTTCACTGCTCGTCTTTTATAAATTATATTCTTTTGGGCATTTAGCTGGCAAATCTGGACACTAGTTCCCTACATGACTGTATTTATACTCAGATTGCAGCTGACTCATTGTCATGTATAATTTTGATTGTATATCTGGCATATCAACTTGTATTGCTTGAACTCTAGAACCTTCTGATGCAGCGTTTGGGACGCCTTACAGCTTATTCTGAAATGTTCTATGTTATTGTTACTTGATTGAATAATTGAGATATAGAAGTTCTTGACCCTAGGAGACTTATAGTATGCACTCCCTCGTCTCTAGAAAACCTTAACACATTGTGGGTTACTTTGGTATTCCGTAAGGTGCGGTTAGCTGAGTCATTCCCCCACTCTCTAGTATTCTAGATTTGGGGTATGACGAGGTTTTAGTGGTGGCCCATGCAGGCCTGTCTTTCTTTTTAGACTTGTAGGGTGGCTTGATCATATGATGTCTTAATCAAATATGCTCCTCCTTGAAATCCTGAATTCGTCCCCTCGAAACTCAGCTTGACTTCTGTACCATTGGTTTCTCGATCCTTTCTCGTCCAGTTCTTGATTTATCTTGTGTCATTTTTCCTTAGGTCTTCTCTAGCATCAGTGGGTGGAGCACTAGTAGTTTCAATAGGACAAGTATCTGTTAGCCCCCAGCGGGAGGCAACACCTGTACCTGGAGGGATCAAGGTAGAACCAATAGAGGAGCACAAGGAGCAACATGTACCAGAGGCTCTAGTACCACCGGTCATACCAGTAGTGCCAGTAGCACTTGATACACCGATATTACTGTAAATTATACGAGGAATGATGGATTCACAACAATATCAGTAGCTTCAGCAGCAAGAGAATAATATCTTGTTGAACCAAGGACTATAGACGGCCTTAGAAAGAAGTATTAGCATAGATTCAGGGGCATCAGTGAGATTTTGCAGACTTAACCCTAAGTACTTTGATGGCATGGAGAACACCATTACCTCAGATGCTTGGCTGCAGAACATTGAAACAATACTGATATTGGCAAAGGTTCCAGCTGAGAAACAAGTTGATCAGGTCCGATTGCAACTCTAGGAAATTACTAGAGATTGGTGGGAAGCAGAAGAAGTTGGATTAAGACAACCTATTTTGTGGGACAACTTTAGGGCCCATTTCAGGGTTAAGTATTTCAGAGTGGTAGCACAGTATGAGCTACAATAGAGGTTTATCAACCTCAAATAGTCTGAAAGGACAGTGGATGGCTACGCGGCAAAGTTCTGTAGGCTTAGAAGATTTGCTCCGACGATGGTAGCAACAGAACAAAAAAGGGCGATGAGGTTCCAATATGGACTTCATCTAGAGATTAAGTAACTGGTAGTGGGGCATAACTACCAGACTTTCGACGAAGTATTGATCGTATCTAGGCGATATGACTGACGATGCAGAGGTTAGCTTCAAGGACGGGATTACAAAAGAGGTCTCATGCACAAAGCAGAGGAGGAGGACAAGCACAACGAACGTCAGCACCATCTCTTGGCGTTCACATTCATGACACAGTACCATGGAGGCCAGTAGCATCGGCAATAACAATACCAGCTAGGCCGAACCAGCCGAGGCAGCAGCAGCAACAACGATTGGTAGCCCCAGTCTGATGTACGTATTATGGAAAGGGAGGCCATACTAAAGATGTGTATAGGACAGCACAAGGGCTTTGCCTATGATATGGTAGTCCAGATAATCAGATTGCCAATTGTCCGTTGATGCAGAGGATTGAAGGACTGGAACAACGGTTAGCATTATCAGCACCAGGATCAGCTCAGAAGATCATGAAAAATATTTTCGAAAAATGATGCAAGTTCTGAAGGAGCATCAATTATATGATAAACTTAGTAAGTGTGAGTTCTGGTTAGATCATGTATAATTTTTGGGGCACATCATCTCAGGAGCATGAGTATCAGAAGACCCAAAGAAGGTTAAAGCAATAGAGAATTAGCCAGTTGTCACGCCCCAGTCCCAAAATACGTAGGACTAGAAATACGTAAGCATGCTAGCCATATGTATATGGCAACTCCAATATATGAATACCATAATACATACGTACGCTGTAATATGAATATTAACTCACATATGGTATATATATATAGTCATAAGTCACAAAAATACTAATCTCATCCACACAACAAGTCATAGAAAAGAAATAACTAAACTAGAATAATCTAAAATAATAGTCGGGTGGAGACAAATCCACTACCAATGGCTATATCAATACTAAAATGAGAGAGAAGGGTAAATCTCTAATATAAAATAAGATGATGATATAAGAGTGTCAGTTAAAGGATCCATCGCTAGAGATAATCAAAGATGCTCAGAAGGTAAGACCTCCTCGGCATAAAGTAATGCGTCAGGTCCTGACCCATATTCCTGCGGATAGTCAAGATCGTCTACACTTGGAAAGGGACCAGGTCCTCAGAGGGACGTAACAGGATACATAGAAGCATGCCAATTTGAATACAGTAAACATGTATAATAGGTAAAAAATACATAAGTACGTTGTACAAGACAATCTATATGAATGCATAATGAGGACAACTTTTTGACGTATGGACATGGGTAGGCTACTCGATCTAATCTCACAACTTCCACACACGGCAGGGATATCAGAAATCGACATACCTCGGGGGTAGCGATAAGCGCGATATACTACCGTAGTGCGTGCTAGATACTGCGGTTTACCAGAGTGGTTATAGCCCATACGCCTACTGATTGTCCTCCCCTCTCTTGATACTATGTGTCAAGTGTGTGTCAACATATATATAATATATAGTAATGACTGAAAGAAAACACACATGCAATAAATATATAAAAATATAATAAGCATGCAAAGTACTTTAAGCAATTTGATAAGGTATCTTGCCTGGCAAGAGAGCTGCAAAGTCTAACATCCAGGAGTCAAGCACACAACATCAAAAACTATGGCCTCAGAATGAACATCTCTGGATACTAAAATAAACATCACCAACGTTCCCAGAATAAGCGAGATAGCTAAAAAATACTACCCTTTCGTCCAATTTGGACACAGAAACAAAACGATAATTTTGGGTCAAAGCGGGGTCCACATGTGGCCCACTTTGCACCAAAAAGTGTGCCAGGGGCAAAGGTCTCTAAATAGGACAACTTATAGGTCAATCAAATTTTAAACGTCAATACGAACTCAACGGTATGTCCAATTTTAGATTTTGATGAGCCGAACACAAATGTGCCCAAAAAGTCAACCGTAGGGCCCGCAAATAGGCGGCTTGGTCAAATATCTCAGAATTGCATGAAACTTGGGTCACAAGACCAGCGTGATACCACGAATCCAATGGCATACGTTTTGTCACATTCTGATGAGCGTACACGAAATAGTACAGTATTTTGCAAAAGTCGTAATATAGGGCCTTTTTACGGATACATGGTGATTCTGACGCGCACACACGTCCAAATCAGTTTACGCGAAAGTCCACACGTCTGGACATACCATACGCGTCTTTCGGTACAACTGGTACGCGATGAGGCGGTCCCGATTGGCGGGGCGCGCTCCGTATCATAAATTTTAATATTTTAAAAATAAAATTTTATGGGTTTTCAACCTAATTAAATTCTGATTCTAACACATAATAAAATAATATAATTGACAGAAAATAATTTTGGTTATATGGTATTCATATAGCAAAAAGAAAATCTAAGTTTGGATCTCTGTGTTGGGAGATATGAGTTCTTAAACATGGGTCATCGCAACAGATTTCTGCAGCGTAAAAGTTATAGTTTTTCCCTAACTTGGTCTCGATTTTCACCTAGGGTTACGCGCTATTCGAAGGAAACAAATACACAGAGTTGGAAGAGGGATAGGTAGTGAACATACCAGTGAATACGGGGTCGAATTTGGTTGAGCGAGGAAGCAGGAATCAGCGCGTGAACATGGGTACGTTGCTACAGTTTTCTGTGCAGCGTGCGCGGGTTGCGGACGCTGGTCTCTACGGCGGGCGGCTGCTCCGGTCGGCGACGGCGGTGTCGTGGAGGTCGGCGGTCTCAGGGTCGACGTAGATTAGAGGAGATAGATTAGGGTTTAGGTTTATAGAAGTTACCTATACTATATATATAAATAGGTAGCGGGGGGGGTGTCGTGTATTCTGCGGGGGTTAGGTTGTTGCCGCTGCTGCTGCTACTAGCGGTTAGCTTGGGCTTAGGGATTGGTTTGTTGCTGGGCTATTAGGTTAGTTAAGGGGGTTTAGGGTTTAGGTTTTGATTTGTTTATTTCTTTTCCTTTTTCTTTGTTTTCTTTTCCATTCTCTTCTTTTCTATTTACCTTTCTTTGTTTTTATTATTAATATTAATATTATTATAATTATTATTACTACTAATATTATTATCATTATTATTATTATTATTACTATTATTTATTATTATTATTATCATATTTAATAAATATATATTATTTATGTATATATTTAAGGTATAAAAAATACATTTGTACCCAATTAAAATCTTAAAAAAATCTAACACTCTCCCACAAGGATCCCAAAATAGTTTTGTGCAAAATTTCTAAATGCGTATTTATCTATGTAATTAAATCAATAATATATTTTCTAATTTACTAAGGGAATAATATAAATAAATCTAATAATTTATTAAATAAATACAATATTTAAAAATATGGGGTTTTATATTCTACCCAACTTACAAAAATTTCGTCCTCTAAATTGACACTAACCCATATTCATAATAAATCACTATAGCTATTACACTTTATTGCTATCTAGCAGTGCTTCCTAAAAGTCATGGTCAGCCTTTCTAATACTTCTCATTTATTGTCCATACCCTATTCTATTTTCCTCTAACTCATCTATACTACCCAACTTACAAGAATTCTACTAGTAGTCAAGGTCTCTTGATGCTATTGTCTAGGTGGTAGGAAAAATTTATTTATTGGGTCAAGAATCTTGGGATACCTGTTTGGAATCTTATAACCATGATTTTTTTGTAACCGTCAAGTATCGTAGTCTAATACTGCCATGCCACCTGACCAGTATGTCTGCAAATACTTCGACTACTCTACTATAACGGTCTAGCTGCATCTGTTGCTATTTTGCCAGCGATTTGTCATAGTCGTTAGTTCGTAACAAGTGCCCTCAACTCTTTCCTAAGCTTAGTCTAAGTTTTAGGGAAACAATTAAGGTCTGGACTATCTTATAAAACTAGTAGAAGTAAGTACTAATTCAACTATCCAACTAATTAACGTTTAGACTAAGGGATGCTATTCATGGTTTAAAATAATAAGAGGATACAGATATTGCTATAGTGTATATACATAATGGTTATCATTATGAACTTATCTTTTAGTTATTAATTATTTACTAAACCATTTATATTTTTAACTAACAAAATAAGGGTGAGGTTGAAGTAATTCAAACAATTCATAATGGCACGAAAGGATACGACTATGATAGGAAGAGTTAAGCATGAGATAAGGAGTGGATAGAGAAGAAAAGATGAGCCACCCAAGGGGGCGAGATGGTGATAGGAAGAGAATACTACTACTGCTACTCGCGTCATCTATTAGTATCGCGTGTATGTCATCTGGGTAGAATATCAATATATTCTCATAACTGCTAAACCACCATATATATATAATTCTACGTCTACTATGCACCTAAGATCTTGTGTCATATTGGGGGTCATGAGTATGAAATAACAAATATAACTAAAGGTCGTACCTGTATCTACGACTTTCTGTGCCTGCGCTCCCTTATTTGTCATCATGAGTGCTTGACCTATATCTAGTACTATCCATGTATCAAACTTATACTAAGCAAGAACGTTCGTCTTTCCGAAATAGGGGAAGACGGAAAACAACAATAAAGAATTCAAGGAGGAGGTGATAGAATACAAGTACGGGATTCAAAGGGATTACAGAATTTGAAAGGGAGTTGCCAAGGCAGTTATGGATTGAAATCTTATTTTGGTAAATTTCTATTCGCATGTTCACATCAGAACAGTTATGTACCTGACATGATATGCTCTAACCAGTCTAGAGGGCAAGTATATTCGTCTAACAAGTTGAGTCAACTATATCTCAATCCACATAAAGTAGTAATACGAAGAGCGAACCAAGCGCACTAAGGTTGATCAGACCATAATGCACTGATTCTGATTTTTGATAATGTATTAGTGTGGGCTCCCAATAATCCATATGTCATGAACAAGCTCGATAAAAGAATAAGCTTGCAAAACTAGGCTATAATAGCAGCATAAGTCGAGGTAGTTCAGAAAATATAGGTACGCTGGATTATGATGAGTGAAAGGTACAGAATAATTTAAGTTTACCAAGAAGATCGGTGTTGTGCCTCTACAGTTGCCATACTAATTTCTTGTCTAAGTCTAAAGTCAACCAAATGGGGGTATGGCCTCTAAGTTCTACAGCCTAGATAAATACTATCTTCTTATACAAGCCTATAGTTGGTGTCATTTAATTACACTTTATTAATTGGTTAGAAGGACTATGTGATACTAGGTTGTGAGACATATTACCAAACCTACAAGAATTTAACTAATAGTGTTATTGAATACTAGAGTGTATATAACTAGTACAAGGCACCTTCCTAACCCCGATCAAGCACGAAAGAAAAGATAAGATTAACGTTATAAAAGGATCAAACAAGATGCAATATAAGCAATCAATTAAGAATACGAAATAAAATCAAGGGGATGATTAAATAAGTGGATGAGATCCTATATTCTAGTCATATGCGCAGGCTTGCTCGGTACAGTAACGTAACCGTGATAATATGCTCTCGACCTGCATGGCCACCATAAAAATATGTCATGCCCCAGTCCCAAAATACGTAGGACTAGGAATACGTAAGCATGCCAGACGTATGTATATGGCAACTCCAATATATGAATACCATAATACATACGTACGTTGTTATATGAATATTAATTCACATGTGGTATATATAGTCACAAGTCACAGAAATACTAATCTCATCCACACAACAAGCCATAGAAAAGAAATAACTAAACTAGAATAATGAGTCTGAATAATCCAAAATAATAGTCGGGTTGAGACAAATCTACTACCAATGACTATATCAATACTAAAATAAGAGAGGAGGGTAAATCTCTAATATAAAATAAGATGATGATATAAGAGTGTCAGCTAAAGGATCCATCGCTAGAGATAATCAAAGATGCTCAGAAGGTAAGACCTCCTCGACAGAAAGTAATGCGTTAGGTCCTGGCCCGTATTCCTGCGGATAGTCAAGATCGTCTACACCTGGAAAGGGACCAGGTCCTCAGAGGGACGTAACAAGATACATAGAAGCATGCCAATTTGAATACAGTAAACATGCATAATAGGTAAAAAATATATAAGTACGTGGTACAAGAAAATCTATATGAATGCATAATGAGGATAACTTTTCGACGTATGGGCATGGGTAGGCTACTCGATCTAATCTCACAATTAACACACACGGTAGGGACATCAAAAATTGATATACCTCGGGGGTAGCGATCAGCACGATACCAGAAATCGATATACCTCGGGGGTAGCGACCAGCGCGACACACTACCGTAGTGCGTGCTAGATACTACGATTTACCAGAATGGTTATAGCCCATACGCCTACTGATTGTCCTCCCCTCCCATGATACTATGTGTCAAGTGTGTGTCAACATATATAATATATAGTATTGCATAAAAGAAAATACATATGTAATAAATATATAGAAATATAATAAGCATGCAAAGTACTGTAAGCAATTTGACAAGGTATCTTGCCTGGCAAGAGAGCTGCAAAGTGTAACGTCCAGGAGTCAAGCACACAGGATCAGAAACTACGGTCTCAGAATGAACATCTCTGGATGCTGAAATAAATATCACCAACGTTCCCAGAATAAGCGAGAAAGCTAGAAAATACAACCCTTTCATCCAATTTGGATACAGGAGCAAAACGGTAATTCGGGTCAAAGCGGAGTCCATATGTGGCCCACTTTGCACCGAAAAGCGTGCTAGGGGTAAAGGTCTCTAAATGGGATAAATTATAGGTCAAACAAATTCTAAACGTCAATACGAACTCAACGATATATCCCATTTTGGATTCCGGTGAGCCGAACACAAATTTGCCCAAAAAGTCAACCGTAGGCCCGCAAATAGGCGGCTTGGTCAACTATCTCAGAATCGCGTGAAACTTGGTTCACAGGGCCAGCGTGATACCAAGAATCCAATGGCATAAGTTTCATCGCATTCTGACGAGCGTACACTAAATGGTGCAATATTTTACAAAAGTCATGATACGGGACCTTTTTACGGATATAGGGTGATTCTGACACGCACACACGTTCAAATCAGTTTTCGTGAAAGTCTACATGTCTGGACATACCATACGTGCCTTTCGGTGCAACTCGTACGCGATGAGGCAGTCCTATTTTGCAGGACACGCTCCGTATCACAAATTTTAACATTTTAAAAATAAGTTTTTATGGGTTTTCAACCTAATTAAATTCTAATTCTAACATATAATAAAATAATATAATTGACAGGAAATAATTTCTGTTATATGGTCTTCACATAGCAAAAAGAAAATCTAAGTTTGGATCTCTGTGGTGGGAGATATGAGTCCTTAAACATGGGTCATCGCAATAGATTTCTGCAGCGTAAAAGTTGTAGTTTTTCTCCAACTTGGTCTCGGTTTTCACCTAGGGTTATGCGTTGTTTGGAGAAAACTAATATACAGAGTTGGAAGAGGGATAGGTCATGAACATACCGGTGAAGACGGGGTCAAATTTGGTTGAGCGAGGAGGCGAAAATCAGTGCGTGAACAGGGGTACGTTGCTATAGTTTTCTGTACGGTGTTCGCGGGTCGCGGACGCTGGTCGCGACGGCGGGCGGCTGCTCCGGTCGGCGGCGGCGGTATCGTGGAGGTCGGCGGTTTCAGGGTCGGCGTGGATTAGAGGAGATAGATTAGGGTTAGGGTTTATAGAAGTTACATATACTATATATATAAATAGGTAGCGGGGGGGTGTCGTGTATTCTTTGGGGGTTAGGTTGCTGCCGCTGCTACTAGCTGTTAGCTTGGGCTTAGGGATTGGTTTTGCTGGGCTATTAGGTTAGTTTAGGGGGTTTAGGGTTTAGGTTTTGATTTGTTTATTTCTTTTCCTTTTTCTTTGTTTTCTTTTCCATTCTCTTCTTTTCTATTTACCTTTCTTTGTTTCTATTATTAATATTCTTATTACTATAATTATTATTACTACTACTAATATTATTATTATCATTATTATTGTTATTATTTATTATTATTATCATATTTAATAACTATATATTATTTACGTATATATTTAATGTATAAAAAATATATTTGTACCCAATTAAAATCTTAAAAAATCTAACACTCTCCCACAAGGATCCCAAAATAGTTTTGTGCAAAATTTCTAAATACGTATTTATCTAGGTAATTAAATCAATAATATATTTTTTAATTAACTAAGAGAATAATATAAATAAATCTAATAATTTATTAAATAAATACAATATTTAAAAATATGGGATTTTACACCAGTCCCGAAGACAATAACAGATGTGGGAAGTTTCTTGGGATTAGCAGGATATTACCAGAGGTTCGTGGCAGACTTTGTATGAATTTCAGCACCAATGACTCGTCTAACCCGCAAGGAGGTGCAGTTTGTTTGGACAACAGAGTACCAAGTAGCATTTGAGAAGTTGATATCAGCATCGATCCTTATACTTCCAATAGGATCAGGGAGATTCACAGTTTATTGTGACGCATCGGTGAAAGGATTTGGAAGTGTATTGATGCAACAAGGAAGGGTAATAGCTTATGCTTCTCGGCAGCTTCGAGATCATGAGAAAAATTATCCAACACATAATTTAGAATTGGCAGCAGTAGTGTTTGCTCTCAAGTTGTGAAGATATTACCTATATGGCGATCGGGTGGAGATATTTACATATCACAAGAGTTTGAAGTACATATTCACTCAAAAGGACTTTAACATGAGACAGAGGAGGTGGCTAGAGTTATTTGATAATTATGATGTGGTACTTCAGTACCATCCAGGTAAGGCAAATACAGTGGAAGATGCTCTAAGTATGAGAGGCAGCGCATTCATCTTGACATCTTCGAAGCACATTCTAGATGATCTTCAATAGATGGGCATCGAGATAATGTTACCTCAAGAGACAGGAGTGTTAGTCATTCTTCAGATACAATCAACTTTGGTGGATAGGATCAAGGCGGCTTAAGCAGAAGATTCTCAGATTCTGAAGCTTAGGGCAGAATGTGAGTCAGGTCTTAGGATGGAATTTAGAATTCACGAAGACGGACACTCAGATTTGGAAACTATTTTTGTGTGCAAAGTGGAGATATCAGATATGAAGTGATGACCGAGGCACACAGTTCCCAGTATTCTATTCATCCCGGAGGCACGAAGATGTACCATGATATCAAGCAATATTTTTGGTGGAATATAATAGAAAGAGAAATAGCTCAGTTCATTTTGCTATATCTCGTGTGTCAGCAAGTGAAGGCAGAATAACACAGACTAGCAAGATTATTATAACCCCTACCTATTCCAGAGTGGAAGTGGGAACATATTACGGTGGACTTTGTGACCGGTTTACCTAGATCCTCTACTAGACGTGATGCAGTTTGGGTAGTAGTAGACCGATTAACGAAAGTGGCATATTTTCTTTCCGTCCGAATAGGGCAGTCCACAAAGCAGTTAGCAGAGATATACATGCGATAGATAGTGAGGCAGCACGGAGTCCCAATGAGTATAGTGTCAGATCGTGATACTCGCTTTACATTTTATTTCTGGAAAAGCTTTCACGAGCGTTTAGGAACCAAGTTGAGATTCAGTACCGCGTATCATTTCCAGACAGATGGGCAATCAGATATGTTACGGTCTTGTACCTTAGACTTTGGTGGATCTTGGGAAGATCATCTTCACTAAGTAGAATTCTCATACAATAACAGTTATCAAGCCAGCATACAGATGACTCCTTTCGAGGTATTGTACAAAAGGAACTGCAGATCACCCTTGGCATAGGATGACATTGGTGAACGGAAGATGTTAGGGCTTGAAATAATCACTCAAACGATTGGAGTAGTTAAGCAGATCAAGGAGCGACTTTGGGATGCACAAGATCGTCATCGTCATTGGACAAATCAGTATCTTAGGCCGTTAGAGTTTTCTGTCGGCGATAACGTATTTTTGCGAATTTTGCCTACCCGTGGAGTCATTAGATTCGGGGTTCACGGGAAGCTTACCTCACGATACGTAGGTCCGTTCGACATTCTCGAGAGGGTAGGGGATGTTTCTTATCGTCTTGCCCTTCCGCCTTCGCTTCGTAAAGTGCATGGTGTATTTTATGTGTCTCAATTGCGTAGATATGTCATTGTCACCCCCACTTTTCCAAATATGGATAATTTAGTCATTTAGCATAGTTATATTATTTTAGTAATTTAATAATTAATTAGTATGCTATATTAATATTTGTAGTTGTGCTATATTTTAATTATAGTTAGTGGGCTAGCAAATAGTCAGACTTGACTCATGTGAATCCAATTAGAATTTGTCATGATAACTTGTGAGCCTAACATGGACCAAGCCCAATAAAACTTATTCCTACTGATTAATTAGGATGATTAGGCTAATTTGCATTAGTGTAGAAATTTTTCAAAATAGCCATCCCTAATTATTTCCCATAATTTACCATCTAGGGGCAACTTGGACATTTGGAGGTAACTTGGAGAAGGGGGAAGGGGGCCTGCCACTTTAAGAGAGGTCTCTTCTCTCTCCTATTCATTTGCATTTATTTTAGATCCCCAATTCCCTTCTTCCTCCATCAATTTCTTTCTCAATTCCTTCACATTCCCTCCCATTCTCATCCCTTAAGGAGCTTTGGAGCTTGGAGTAGCAAGGAGCACGAGGAGAAGGAGCTTTGGTGGAGAGGTCGTGTCCGGATCGTGTCCATTGTGCTTTACATTGGAAATCCATCTCCCAATTGGTAAATTCTGAATTTCTCTTCATTTTAGCTTTGAAATTATGCATTTGACCATTAAAACCACCCCATGGCATAGGGCTACCAATAAGAATAAGGTCTAGGCCAATTAGTTGCATATAGAGAATTCTATATAGATTTTTGTATGCATTTTAGAGAAATTACTAGATTGATACATCAATTGTGTGTTATAAGATCAATTAAATCTAATTAGACTTAGATCGGGGTTGTGGAACTAGATACGTGTCCACAATTGGATACGGTGAGTGCGTATCGTGATATGTCATGATACGGTATCGTAGGAGGGGTATTTGCTTGTGTATAGGGCTCTAGCATGCTAAATCCATTTTATTACATTTTAAATAGCTATTATATATATATTATATATGCTATATTTAATATATTGGTAGTGTTGCATGAGCTTGGGGAGAGTATCGTGAGTATCTTGGTATCGTACACCAAGTATTTGATATATTGCATTGGGTGTGTGTGAGCCTTTATTGGGTGTTATATATGTATATATATGTGTGCTAATTGTTGATGAGAAGATGATGGTGAGGTGTGCTTGATTTGTGTTCACTGTGGAAGGACATAAACTAGACAGTGAGTGAGGAAGGGTGGATTACGTTCTTAAGTACAGTGTGAGGGTGGTAGTTGTGTGTAAGTAAGGGGACTTGAGTGTGGTATGGGGGTTTAGCTACTGAAGCTTACATTACAGTACATTAGTTTAATACTGCTGTGCATTTAGGGTTATACCTACACCTGATACACCTTGGTGGCGGATCACATAATAACCTCAATAGCAGTAGTAGTAGCAAATTGGAAATGAGAGAGGGAGAGCTCAGGGGCAGCACTTGGGAGCATTGGTGAGGCACTAGAGGGGAGTGAGACTCTGTGTGCTGGCAATGCATACTTATGAATATGTGGGGCTCGGGTACTACCTAAATACAGGGCCTTGGGAGCAGAAGGTGGTAGTACAAGTGCGGTACCTGTGCACAGAAGGAGATAGAGTAGTGCACAGGCCTTGGTGAGGGGTAGAGTGCACTTGTGTTAGGTGTATTGAGGAGTGTGTGTGTTCAGTGTGGTCAATGAGTTGAGTAGGGCCAGGTGAGGTATCAGTGTCAATTATGATGTGGTTGTGTGAGTAATCAAGTGTAGATGAGTATCAGGGTAATAGATGCAGCTAGCAGTAGCAGCCGTATATGAAGAACAATAGCAGCAACAACATGAAGGCAAGAGCAGCAGTAGCAGCATATGAAGAAAAATAGCAGCAACAACATGAAGGCAAGAGCAACAGCAATAGCATATGAAGCCATAGCAGTAACAATGCTAAGTTGAGGAGTCAGGTTTAGATATGCATGTACGTATTGTGAAGTGAATGATTAATGGATAAGAGGAGTATCAGTAAAAAATAGTACATGTAAGTGAATGCCCATGAAGGCAAAGTATCAAGTGAAAAATGGGAGTGATACACAAGTGTATCAGACTTAGGCATCCGAGGGTATCATTGATAAGGGGGGTACTAGATGTGCAAGTTATGGCAATTCCTAGTAGGTATTTTTGTGTGGGAGACTGTGTTGGTGGATTAGAATAACAGTTGAAGTGCTGTGAGGTAAAGAGGGTGCTCGAGTAGTTAGTGTTCAGTGGTTGGGAGGTGTTGGTACTCATACCAAGGTATTAGGATGGGTATTAAGTTAGAGTGAGATACTAATAGATAACTAAGGTATATATATGTAACCAATGAGTAGAGTATATATCAAGGGCTTGATACCATGGTATTAATATTAGTTAATATTTGGTCGAGTGAGTATATGTTAATGTGTAGGTATCAGTTAGAGTATTAGGAAGATAGTGTAAAGATCATATGTCAGTTACTGTTTAACTAGGTACTAGTTAGCAGCAATATTAATTAGATGTTAGTTTAGGTTGGTAATTTTAGTGTTATTAGTTAAGTAGGTGTTAGCCAATTACCACTATAATATCAGTCATTCATAAGTTTATGAGTATCAGTTAGCCTATTACTTATTATATATATATATATATATATATATATATATATATATATATATATATATATGTTAGTATTAGTTAAATATATTAGTTAGTATACATAAGTGTTAGTTAGCCTAGTTAGCAAGTGTTATTTAGTTATGGTTAGTTGCTAGTTAGTGTAGTTAGTATCTATCCTGAGTTATTAGTTAATCATACTAACTAGTGTATGTATTAGCTAAGATAACACCTAGTGAGACTTAGAAATTGGTTGTATGATCTAGTATGGACCTAGAAAATCATATTTGGTGCATGTTGGCATATTTATTATCTTTTTACACCATTTAACTTGATGTTCCTAAATAGGATTGTATGACACCAGCTTGGGCATCGAGATACACCCTTTGCTCAGGTCCAGAGGCGAGTACATCTCTCTGTTAGTTTTTATTTCATAATAGTGTATATATCACATGTTCTAGAACTGTTTACTTGATTCTGACATAGTGGCTACACGAACTGATACTACATGGATCATGCCAGGAGATATTATTCCCTACCGTGTTCAGCGGGTACTCCTTCATATGTATTTTATCGTGTGTATCAGGTATTGATTATCGTATACTTCATGTTCACATACTGCTCGTGTTCAGTGTGCTTATATTCATGTTCGTAACGTGTCGTGATTGGATCCATGAGTATTGGTTGGGGACGGGGGAGTAGGAGTTGGTTATATGATCAAGCCCAAGTGTATTTGTATATGCCGATTACATATCATTTTATATGCGCTTGCAGAGGCATCTTGAGTGACTGGAAGACTATAGAGCAAGGCGGTTTAGCTGCTGTTCCAAAGCTTTTATTGTCAAAATCAATAAAAAGGCCATCGTGGACCAAGATCCAAACGGATCAATCTTGTTGGGAGGTACGACTTGTCATTGTCCGTCCGAACGGTAGGAAAAGAATAGTTCGGTCCGTTCTTATATGCTCCATGGTCGAATTCGACGTTCTCGAGAGCCGACCGAACACAACCCTCTTCTATTAGGGAGTGGCGCCAGATTCTCTCTACCAAATAATCAATTTTGGTACAGGCGCCCGAAGGCGAGCGATAGTTTTTATTTTCTGATGGATTTACATGGTTTCATTAATAGAAATTGTTTGATGTAGTGAGTAATAGGCTCTTTCACCGTTCAAGAACTCACGATCTACTAAAGGGCAAGTAGGGCCTTCTTTGAATGTCCGGCACCCATCTTGATTTACTACTACATCTAGGGTGTAGCTAGTTTGTGACGTGCAGCTTCTTCCCCGTCGAGAGATGTGATGTCTCTACCAAGATTCCTTTCCGTGTCTATCTGGATCTGTATGGTCTACTCTCTCGTCTTTGGAACCAACTTGAATAGCAGTAGGTCTTCAACTATTCGTATTAAATAAAAAATATAATACTTCAGAGTTGAAGAGAAGTATCCAAATAATATGTCTTATCTTTTTTTTATTCAATAAGACATATTTGTAGCAATGAAATGTGTAATCAAGTTACCATATTGTATTCGTGTTCAACCCAAACCGGTCATATAATAAACTTGTACAATATGGTACATTAACTAGTTTTATCTATTTCCATTTATTTGCAGTTATTCATATTGCCCGTTCTTCATTCCAGTACATTTCCTGTTCACTCTAGTTCATTCCATGTCCTATTGCTAGTTATCTTGTATTATTTTCTATTATTTGTTATATATGCTCTATTATGTATTTGTAACTGCTTTCAGAGGTATGTACTTTGCTCCAATCCTGATTGAATATATTTTTCAGATGATTGGCTTGTGGATCAGTGTCCCACTTATTACGGGCCGCGAGATAGTGAGCCATTAGAAAATAATCTCCTAGAGCAGGAGAACCTAGTGCCAGTGACCGAGGAGGCCTAGTTTTATATTTTTGGACATTGTATTAGTCTAAGTTCTAGACTCATGCCATGTATATATTATTTTGGGAATGGCTATGTCTAGACTTATGGATTTGGACTTGTAGATGTATTATGACTCTTATTTTCCTTTTTTTTATTCCATATCGTGCTTTCATCCTCCTGTAGTCTTATATTATGCTTGAGTATTGTTTACATTATCATATACATATTGTTCCTCCATTTGGAGTTGAGATGACATTGACAAGTACCTTATATATATTGTATGAGATGTGTAGATATACATATTGACCCAAACATCGTTCTACAACTGATGCTGCGGCATAGGCTGGGCGTTGTTCACGTACTCGTGCCCCTACACCGGGTGCGGGTTGTGACAGTCCCGGACCCGAATCATGTCCTTGTCATTACTACATTTCTAGATGTGGTTTTTTTTGGTCATTTTGAATATTTATTTATTTTTAGTAATTAATAATTATTATAGTGTTATTTAATTTAATTGTGCTTTGTATTATTTATTTATAGATAGTGGGCTAGCCTATTATTTAGACTTGATACTAAGGAATCCAATTAGACTTGACATGACAACAATTAAGCCCAACATGGACTAGGCCCAATAGACCCATTCCTTCTAGTTAATTAGAAGGATTAGCCTAATTTGCATTAGTATAAAGACTTTCCAAAATAGTTCTTCTTAATTATTTATCATATTTGGCATGTAGGGGCATAGTGGACATTGATTGTTGCTTGGAGGAGGAGAAATGAGGGGGCCAGCCACATATACTCCTCTCATTCTCTCTCCTCTCCATTTGTTCATTCCATTTAGATCCCCATTTTTTAGATCCCCAATTCACTTAATCCCTCCATCAATTTTAACCCAATTTTTTTCCATTCCCTCTCAAACTCTTCAAGCAAGGAGCATTGGAGCTTGGATTTGCAAGGAGCACTTGGAGGAGGAGCATTTGGCAAGTAGCTTATGTCCGGATCGGGTCCATTTGAGCATTTTATTGGAATCCATCTCCCAATAGGTATATCTGAATCTCTTCTTTATTTTAGGTTCTAAATTATGCATTTGACCATTAGGAACATGAAGGACCGTAGGAAAACTCTACAGGGGGTGAATAGAGTACAGCAAAATAATCTACCCAATAAAAATTAAGCAGAGTGAAGGCAGTAAATAACTAGAAGTGTATATGCAATATAATAAAATAAGAGAAATAGAGAGAAAACGCAAACACCGCGATGTATACTGGTTTCCCTCTGAGAGGACTAGTCCAGTCCCGAGAACTCAAGCTCAAAGTTTTATCTACTATAATCACCAATAGTGAATCACAAGCTTTAATCCGAAGGCTTGCCACTTCTTTACACCACGAGTTTGATCCGAAGGCTCGCAACTTCACACACGTACATTTGATACGAAGGGCACGCAGACTTCACACAGAAGAAGAGAGAAAACTGATGGAGCCAAGCTCTTTACAACTCTTGTAGACTTCTAGACCAAGATCGCACTTGGCACTTAGAAGGCTAGGAGGTTGATCTTGGAGATGGAAAATTTAAGGCTCAGGGGTGTTGCGCACTAAAGGATTGAAAGATTGAATGCTTGGATGATTGAATATTATAGGAATTTTAATCCTATTTATAGGGTATTGGTGAGCAAAATTCGGCCAGAGTTTGGATAAGATTTAATTCAAATTTTTATACGTTGGGCCAATAAATCAGGAGCTATTTAAACTGGTTGATTTCATACCAAAAGGATAACTGAGTTTGGTCTGAGTTCGGCCAAAATTCTGTCTGAATTCTATTGTCTATTCTAGTAAGGTTTGGGTTGAATGTAGACTGATTTGTGGATAGGTTCATAGATTTATTTGAGTGGACTTGGGTTATGCCAGTGCAACTCAATGTACAAAGTCCTAGACTCAAATAAAATATCAAATTACATATGAAAACCAAGAGTACTATGATGACGCCAATCTTCTGAATCATTTACTGACTTGAAGATGCATTTTCTCTTGTCGACAGTTCAGAGAAATCTTCTGGTATAACTCTGTTTTGTCTCATCATAATATAGCATATGTCCATTGTTGATCTTGCTTATTGCTTTCTGCAACTACATGTTAGATGAATAAGAAAATATAAAGAAGCAAATATTGCATATCTGGACAATGCTGAGTTTAAGTAGAAGATACTATAGTGATTGATCGATTATCATAATGCTAAACTTAATCGATTTGCCATATTCAAAAACTCAATATAAACATTGGGCCAACAATCTTTCCCTTTTTTATTATGGCAAATCAGTTAAGTTTAAGACAAATATAATTGATGCATATATCAAAAATAATAAGCACAAATCACTATACGTATACTAATTAAACATATACTTACATACTTAAACTTACTTCTTCCCCTTTGACATGATCAAAAAGAAGCTCCTCCGTAATATGAGATCTTTTCTAAGCTTCTACATGTGCATAAGCTCCCCCGTAGTACATAAGATGTTTGGCGAATATGGATATATTTTACATATTTCTCCTCCTTTGTCAAAATATAAAGTTTAAGGCTCCCCCGTCAAAATATAAAGAATATATCATGAAGACAAGGTGAGTAACATAAATCATATAATATGATCATGTGGTAAATAGTAAGTATCTAGACTATCAACATAAGAAATCATATAGAATAGTGATATGTATACCATAACAATGTCTTGAATAGTTATCTTGCATATCATGAAGGTATCTAGACGTAGACATATTCAATTCATTACTATAAAATATTGGATAACAATAATACAAGAGAGGCATAAATGAATATTAGTCATATGCAAGAGACAATGAAACAACTTCTCTCAGATATCCCAATCACAGTCTAGCATCCAATCATGTAGTAATAGAATATGCATATCATTACAACTAGTCAGAAGTCTAAATTTAAACTAAGTGACATAGTACATAAACAGCTAAAAAAACCAAGTAGTGTTTACTAAAAGTCATAGTGTTATATTCTATACTAAAAGTTGTCAATTTTAAGTCAAAATTAGGACTTAGATTCACTGCAGTATTATGAAAATAATTACAAATAGACCTTAACAAATTATTATTTAATAAAGTGTTGATCATCTTGGGTTAGCTATAGGGGCCGGATCCCAGCTAGCGGTGGTCCGAAGACACTTAAGTATTGTGTCACTTAGGTTATTTACACCTTTTTGACAAAAAGGCCCTTTCGGCTTATAACCAAAAGTAGTCTTAACTTTAAAGAACTTAGATTTAATAGGTATATATGCTAATTATAACATCATACAACATTAAAATCTAAAATCCTAATTCATGACGAATAAAGTTTACTAAAAGATATAAAGCATGCATAGACAATTGTGTCATACTAATAGAAAGTAAATAACTCTATAGTGTGAATTAATCAATAACTAGCCATGAATCAAAAGAGAATTAAACTAATCATACTAGTTTCATATATCTCATATTGATTTAAAAATAAATAACAACTAAAGGATATCAATAAGGGATAGTAGTAAAATATTGATTAAAAATATGCTAGATTCTATAATTTTAGCTATTTAAGAAAAATTAATTAGCACGTTACCAAAGTGGCTCAAGTGGCCATACTTATGTTGGTGCAATTGCTTGGTCGGTGACCTTTGTAGCTTTGCAATCACCAACATTCTCCTCGATGCTAAATCATGACATAAAGTGTTCTACCTACATCATTAGGCAGAGACTTTGGTATCCAAGATTTGGATCCATATTTGTTAGCTTTGGGAACCCACTTATACATATTCATATCAACCAATTTTTTTGCCTTGCATTGATGTAAAATATGTCCTTTTAAACCATAATAATGACATGTAGCATAAGCATTTGTGTTTGGTGTAAAAGGGTAAACATGAGTATGTGAAGTAGTGTGACTTGTCTTACGTGGATATTTGTAATAAAATGTATGATTATGTGAAGTATGTTGTGTTCTACATGCATGATAGTGTGAAAATTTTGGTTTGCTTGCTGGTGTCTTATTGTGAGTGCTATTTTGTTTAGCCATATGTCTCATGTTAGACTGAGTAGTAGGTTTTACGACCTGCTTTCCCAATCTAATCTCTAACTTTTTAGAGGTGGCATATAAATCATTATATTTAGTAGTAAGAGCATCAATTATAAGTGAGGCATTGGAGTACTTCTCTTCTTCCAAATCCTTCTTAAGTTTATTATTTTCTTGATTGCTTTCATCAAAGCAGTCAAGTGCTTCTTATAAGTTAAGCTTAAGTTTAGGGATATCAACATAGTCGCCAGGAGAGGATTTGTCTCTAGATTCATTTAGTAAACAAGTAAGTTTTCATTCTCAAGCAGATAAGATTTAATATCTTTTCTGGCTTGCTTATACTTATCCATAAGCTTCTTGTGATCTTCAAATAAATTATTGAAAGCATCAGATAATTTATTATAAAGAAATCTCTTCAAATAAAGGATTATCTTTTACCTTATTAGTGAATGTCGTTAAGCATACATTTGCAGCATATTGAGGGCTTTCTATGAACATCTCAGTGATGGTCTCATTTGGATTCATCTTGAACGCCTTGTATTCTTGCGCCAGTCTACTGATTTTTTATTCCTTTACTTGAGTGGTTCCTTCATGAGTTATCTCAAGGACCTTCCAAACCTCATATGAAGTGGTATATATTGATACCCTGTTAAATTCAATCATGTCTATATCACATAATAAAGCATTAATAGCTCAAGCATTAAGACTAGCTTATTTTTTCTCTGTGTCTGTGTACTTATCATAGGAGTTCTCTATAAGATTTCCATCTACAACTATTCTAGGTGGCTTCTTGTATCCATATATTACAACATACCAAAGATCAAAATCAAGTAATTTCAAATAGAAACTCATATGTGTCTTCCAGTACGTGTAGTTAATACCATCAAATATGGGTGGCCTATCTGTGGACTGGCCTTTACTGTTGTTGGTGTGGATAGATCTAACAGTTGCCATAAGTCTTTTGGGATGTTAAGCCAATATCAAGAGAACTTGCTCTGATACCAATTGAAGGAACAATTAAGATCAGAAACTAAATAAGAGACTACCTGCTCTGATACCAATTGAAGGACCATAGGGCAACTCTAGAGGGGGGGTGAATAGAGTATAGCGGAATAATCTACCCAATTAAAAATTAAGTAGAGTGAAAGCAGTAAATAACTAGAAGTTTATATGCAATATAATAAAGTAAGAGAAAGAGAGAGCAAACACAAACACCGTGTTGTATATTAGTTTCCCTCTGGGAGGACTAGTCCAGTCCTGAGAACTCAAGCTCGGAGTTTTATCCACTATAATCACCAATAGTGAATCACAAGCTTTGATCCGAAGGTTTGGCACTTCTTTATATCATGAGTTTTGATCCGAAGGCTCGCAACTTCACACACGTGCGTTTGATACGAAAGACACACATACTTCACACAGAAGAAGAGAGAAAACTGATGGAACCAAGCTCTTTACAACTCTTGTAGACTACTAGACCGAGATCACACTTGGTACTTAGAAGGCTAAGGAGTTGATCATGAAGATGGAAAGTTTAAGGCTCAGGGGTGTTGCTCACTAAAGAATTAAAAGATTGAATGCTTGGATGATTGAATGTTATGGGAATTTTATTCCTATTTATAGGGTATTGGTGAGCAGAATTCGGCTAGAGCTCGGATGGGATTTAATTCAAATTTTTAAACGTTGGGCCAATTTAAACTGGTTGATTTTATAGCAAAAGGGTAACTAAGTTCGATCCGAATTCTGTTGTCTATTCTGGTAAGGTTTGGGTTGAATGTAGACTAATTTGTGGATATGTTCATGGGTTTATTTGAGTGGTCTTGGGTTATGCTAGTGCGACTCGATGTGTACAATTCCTAAACTCAAACAAAATATAAAATTACATATAAAAACTAAGAGCACTATGATGACGCCAATCTTCTGAAGTATTTGCTGACTTGAAGATGCATTTTCCCTTGTCGTCAGTTCAGAGAAATCTTCTGGTATAACTCCGTTTTGGCTCATCATCATATAGAATATGTTCATTGCTGATCTTGCTTATTGCTTTTTGCAAGTACATGTTAGACAAACAAGAAAATATACAGAAGCAAATATTGCATATCTGGACAATGCTGAGTTTAAGTAGATTATACTATAATGATTGATCGATTATCATAATGTTAAACTTAATCGATTAGCCATATTCAAAAATTTAATATAAATATTGGGCCAACAGAACCCTCCCATGGCATAGGGCTACCTATAGGAAGAAGATCTAGGCTCTATTGATGAGATTTGATACTCCTACATAAGTTTTTGTGCACAATTAGGGAGGATTACGAGATTGACACATCAAGTGTGTGTTATGAGACTAATTTAGTCTAATTAGACATAGATCGGGGTTGTGGGACTAGCTACGTGTCCACAATTGGATACGAGTAGGCCGTATCATAATACGTATGATACGAGGCTCATTTTAGGTGATTTTGTGCAATACTCTTTATTTTCTATTATAATTAGTTCTAATAGCTATTATTATGTGTATTTGATATGTGTGAATGGTTATTTTTAAGGAATTGGGACTTTGGCTTCTTAATTGGGTGTATATCATGAATTTCCTAGGTGTACACTCTAAGTGTTTGATTAAATACTTCTTGCGCATTATATAGATATTAGACGTGTGTGTTTATGTGTTATAAAAAGGAATGGTATTCACTGTAGGTTGCATGTCTCAGTCGGGTTGGTATTGGTAGAAGGTATCAAGTGTGTAGGAAGTCGGGTTTAAGAAGTTTGAAGCATCAGTAGGTAAGTGGCAATATGGGGGGGGGGGGTCAACTTGATCTGTTTCAGACCAAGGCACAACAGCATAGGAGTTTTGGAAGGCCATTTTCGAGTAGATGAGAATGAGGGTGTCGGGTAGATCAGTATATCAATGTGCATTGATATTTCAACAGAGGCTTTTAGGCTCTATACCATCAGCAATAATGTGCAGTGTGCAAGCAACATGTTCAGGTGAATGAGTCAATTGGTAAGGTTATTGGGGTGGTTTAGTTACTTAATGTAATGCATTATTGGAGAGTATCAGCAGATACTTAGAATGACTGTGGGGGCTTTGTAATAAGGTAATGTGGCATCTTGTGCACTGCACAATAGAGTGCATTACTGGGTTGGTAAAGGACCGTAAAGCAAATCTAGAGGGGGGAGCGTGAATAGATTGCAGCGGAATAATCTACCCAATTTAAGATTATCAGAATGAAGGCAGTTAATAACTAAAAGTGTATATAAAGACAGTAAAGTAAAGCAGTAAAGTAGAGAGAGAAAGCAAACACAAATACCAAGATGTATACTGGTTTTTCTCTAAGAGGACTAGTCTAGTCTCGAGAACTCAAGCTCGGAGTTTTATCCACTATAATCACCAATAGTGAATCACATGCTTTGATTCGAAGGCTTGCTACTTTTTTACACTACGAGGTTTGATCCGAAGTCTCGCAACTTCACATCTAGAGAGAGAGAGAGTAACTGATGGAACAAAGCTCTTTTACAACTATGTAGACTTCTAGATCGAGATCGCACTTGGCACTAGAAAGGCTAGGGAGTGGCTCTTTGAGATGAAAAAGTTAAGACTTATATGTTTGCTCACAATATGATAGAAGATTAAGAATGGTTGAGTGTGTAGGAATGTAGAAATACAATCCTATTTATAGTGTATAGGCAAACAGAATTCAGCCAAAATTTGGATGGGGTTTAATTCAAATTTTTAACCATTGGGCCAAGAAATAAGGAGCTAATTGAACTGGTTGATTCATACAAAAAGGGTAACCAAGTTTGGTCCGAGTTCGGCATGAGTTTGGCCCAAGTTAGGTTTCTAAGTATGTAGACTTTGTTAATGAATGTGGCCTGATTTGGTGGATAGGTTCTTTGGTTTATTTTAGTGGACTAGGTATCTGGGTATATGTACTTGGATTTGCCAGTGCGACTTAGCTTACGTCAATCCTAGACTCAAATAAATAAAAGATTATATTTGAATAGACGTAATACATACGACATGTAATAACAGTGTTGAGGGTTTAGATCGCAATATATCAATGCATGGTTTAGTTATAGGCCAACAATCTCCCCCATTTTGATAATTAACAAATTATGAATGATACTGCAAGTCTTTGATATACAAGGCTCCCCCGTAACTGTGGAGCAATTAACATGCTGAAGGCAACGTCTGTCAAGTATCATCTTGTATACTAGTATAATGTATGTCTTTCTCCTCCATTGTAATTTGATCGAAACGACATGCTCCCCCAAAATCGGTGAGATGACAAGAAAAACAAGAGATTAAATTGTATACATGATAACATATAATGACAAAATAAAATTGCTTTAAACTTTATTCATTTGAAAAGAAAATATACAAAAGTAGATGTGTAGTTGAAACATCATAGTAGAGCATCTAAAAGTAAACTTTTTAAACATTCAAATCTATTGAGTAACTAGTTGTCATTTTCTTCATCTTTATCATCAAGTTCAACTATTCTGTTTGGATCAAAGAAGGAATCAGCTGGATCCAAATATTGCTGAACATAAGGGTGATCAATACGAAATTCTTATTTATTCGGATTCTGGAGAATCAGAAAAGGTCCGGCTGGATGCTTCGATAGGGTGTACTGGATGTCTATCAAAGTATTGCCAAGAGCCTGAGTTTGAAGAGTTTGGCGATGATCAGTAGCACAATTGCGTATATCTTTATTGTGGAAGCGATCATGCAACAGATTGAAAATAGACTCTAAGGTTTGCGGTTGTTCATCAACACGAGGGATGGAATCAACAGGATAAGTGTTGGAGTTTGATGATGAGTTATAAGGTAGAAGCATAGTTAGCTTAATTCTTCGAACTCTATTGAGGTATAAAGGTTCCTCAAGATATGGACAAGTATCCAATAGAATGCTGAAATAGCTGAAAATGGTTGGCAAGTACATGGCGTATAGTAGTGGATGTTCTTTCTTAGACATTGAACTATTTGAGATAAGATGGTCTGAGAAAATTGAAGTTAATGTCGAAATACAAGTGACATAAATCTAATATTTCTAGATAAGAGACCTCATCAAAGTAAGTCTTCTTAGGTAGAAAAGATGAAATGATAATACGATGCATTTCAAAGAAGTGACCATTCAAGTATCTAGCATAAAATTTTCCAGGTGGACATTCAAGAGGGTGATATTTTTGAAAGAGTCTAGAGTTAAGCCATGGTTAAATTGAGCTTACGTGATGTTGACTAAGGTTTGTCCATAAGCGGAAATGCATAGGATTTTACCTAAGTCGTCCGCATCAGATTCAATTAGAATGCCATGAACTCTAGATGAAATAGTATTATGTTCATAAGTTAAGTTACAATAGAATATTTGAATAGCATTGGTATAAATATTGGTACGGGTTGTAACAAGTTCTTCAAGTTAAAGTTTTTGAAGAATAGGTACATAGTCTTTGTGTTGGGAAGAAAAGTCAATAGGATGGCCAAGACAGATGTGTCTCTTAGAGAAGTCATTAAACCAATCATTTAAAATTTTAAGGCTTCAAAAAGTAAAATCGTCGAATTCTCTTATGTTTGGCATATTGGGACAGAAAAGAAAGTCGAAAAAGGAATCTATTTTCCTTTTAGGGGCCATTGGAAAAGGATGTAGGAGGAGAAAAAACTTTATTTGTGGAGGATGGGATATTTTTTGTTGGTCTGAATGAATAAGCCATACAAAGATGTATAAATAGAGTAGCAGAAACCTAAATTAGGAAGAAGTTTAATGACATAGCATATTCTGGAATTAAACTAACCGAGTTCGGTCTGAGCTCGGCCCGAGTTCGGTCCGAATTCTGTTGACATTTATTTCCAGAATCTCAATGTAACTTTAATCGATATTATGTCTTTCTTGACTTGATATAAATACAGAATAATAAGTGTTGAACTTAAATCATACGTTTCAAGGGTTTAAATCATCTCGGAGTAGCTGTAGGGGCCGGATCCCAGCTAGCGGTGGTTCGAAGACACTTAAATACCGTGTCGCTTAAGGTTATTTATACCTTTTTGACAGAAGGGCCCTTTCGGCTTGTATCCAAAAAATTTAAAACTGTTTGAAAAATGAGACAAAAAATTTGTAAAGCATCTTATGATTCTTATATTTTATCAGAATATAAAAGACCTAATTCTCGACGGATAAAGTTGAATCGATCTTCAGCTAAAGGTTTAGTAAAGATGTCTGCTAATTGATGTTCCGTGTCCATATACTCTTAACAAATATCTCCGAGTAATTGGTGATCCCTTAAAAAATGATGAGAGATTTATATGTGCTTAGTGCGTGAATGGCATACTGGATTCTTGGTGAGATTAATGGTGCTAGTGTTATCACAGAGAATAGGAATGTTCTTATACTGCAGATTAAAGTCTTCTAGGGTTTGCTTCTTCCACAAAATTTGAGCACAACAACGTACTATAGCGATATACTCTGCCTCAGTTGTTGATAACACAACAACATTTTGTTTCTTGCTAAACCAGGAGACTAGAGACTTTCCTAGGAAATGACAGGTGCCGCTGGTGCTTTTTCGATCGACTTTGCATCCAGCAAAATCAGCATCCAAGTAACCAGCAAGGTCAAAGGATATAGTTTTGGGATACCATAAGCCTGCTGACAAAGTCCCTTTAAGGTATCTAAAGATACGCTTAACTGTGCACAAATGTGATTCTTTAGGATTAGCCTGATATCTAGCACAAAGGCATACAACAAACATAATGTCTGGACAAATAGCAGTTATATATAACAAACTACCAATTATACCTCGATACTTATATATGTCTGTTGGTTTACTGCTTTCATAAAGGTCAAGCTTAGTGGATGTTGCCATTGGAGTTCCGATAGGCTTTGCATTGTCCATGTTGAAGTTTTTGAGCAAATCCTTCATATAATTAGCCTGATGGATAAAGGTTCCTTGTGAATCTTGTTTGATTTGCAATCCTAGAAAGAATGTCAGTTCTCCCATCATGCTCATCTCAAATTCACTCTGTATACACTTAGCAAACTCGTTACATAGCATCTCATTAGTAGATCCAAATATGATATCATCAACATATATTTGCCCTAATAATAAAGAATCAGTAGAAGATTTTATAAAAAGGGTAGTATCAATTTTTCCTTTTGGAAAATCGTTTCCTAGTAGAAAGAAGCTAAGATGTTCATATCAAGCACGTGGGGCTTGTTTGAGTCCGTATAGAGCCTTTCGTAACTTGAATACATAGTCAGGGTGTTTGAAATCTTCAAAACCAGGAGGTTATTTGACAAAAATATCTTCTTTGATAACTCTATTTAGAAAAGCACTTTTAACATCCATTTGAAAAGTTTGAAGTTATAAAAACTAGCAAAAGCGCAAAGCATTCAGATAGATTCAAGTCTAGCAATATGAGTATAGGTCTCATCGTAGTCAATACCTTCCTCTTGGTTGTATCCCTGAGCTACGAGACGTGCTTTGTTACGTGTAACTAAACCATCCTCATTTAATTTATTTCGGAAAACCCATTTAGTATCGATGATCGGATAATCATTAGGTTTAGGAATGAGTTACCAAACTTGATTACATTCAAATTGGTTGAGTTCCTCTTGTATAGCAGAAATCCAAAAAAAATCAGCAAAAGCTTCATCAGTATTTTTAGGTTCTATTTAAGAAATAAAAGTAATATTTTTAATGATATCTCTATTTGAGGAACGTGTACTTACACCTTTCGATACATCACCTATTACCAAGTCCTCAGGATGATCTGTGGAGAACTTTAGTCTCCTTGGCAGACTGTCCGGATGACTTGCACTTTTTGTATCTTCAGATGTCTTGTTGGTTGCGGGTTGACTACCTTCATCTTCGCTGTCGTTTAGTACTTGAGTGTTGTGTTCATCAAATATAACATTGATTGAATCTTCAACAGTCAATGAGTTCTTGTTGAATACCCTGAATCCTTTACTTTTGGCGGCATAACCTAGAAAAATACCTTCATCAGCTTTGGAGTCAAACTTTCCTTGATTATCTTTGGTATTAAGAATAAAATATTTGCAGCCAAAAACTTTAAAGTAACTAATTGTGAGGATTTTACCAAACCAAAGTTCATAGGGGATTTTCTTTGATATAGGTCGAATAAGCACCATATTTAAAACATGGCATGAAGTACTTACAGCTTCAGCCCAAAAGTATTTTGGAAGGTTATACTAATTTAACATAACTCTAGCCATATCGCCAAGAGTTCTATTCTCCTGCTCTACAACACCATTTTGTTGTGGAGTTCTAGGACAAGAAAATTTATGAGAAAAATCATTTTTATTGAAAAATCTTTTGAAATCACTATTTTTAAATTCGCCTACATGATCACTTCGGATACGAGTAATTATGAAACCTTTTTTGTTTTGAACCTTTTTACAAAAAGTGACAAATTCAGAAAATGCTTAATTTTTGTTTGCAAGAAAATAAACCCATGTGTATCTAGAAAAATTATCAACAATAACATAAGAATAAAGCTTACCGCCAAGACTGGCAACTATACTGGGTCCAAACAAGTCCATGTGTAAGAGTTGTAGAGGTCTAGAGATACTTACAGAGTTGATTGATTTAAAATAAGATTTAGTAGCTTTATTCATTTCACAGTCAACACATACCATATCTTTCTTGAAAGTAATCTCTGGTAAGCCTCTTACGAGTTTTTTTGTGAATAGTCTTACAATAGTGTCCATGTTTGCGTGTCCTAGATGTAGTAGCCGAGGCCGGGGACTATCATTGACTTCAAGGGGATGGGGCCCAAGGACTTTAAGGGCACCGAGGAGATTTTGTATGCGGATGATTGGATTGAGGACATTGAGCGGAACCTGCGGCTGGCAAAGATTCTAGAGAGCCTACAGGTGGAGGAAGCGGGGAGCATGATGTTTGATATTGCTTTGACATGGTTCAGGACAGACCCGAGGATCACAGCACCAGGACTGACTTGAGAGGCTTTTAAGGAGCTTTTCAAGGGTAAGTTCTTTCCAGATGTGGCTATAAGTTTCCTGGAGAGTCAGTTCCAGGACCTCGTCCAGGGAGCATGTTAGTGGACGAGTAATCAGCGGAGTACTGTAGATTGTGTCACTTTATGGAGGGGCATAATCCCCGAGGAAAGGCCAAAAAGTTCAGAAAGGGTATGAACAGGGAGATCAAAATAGCCTTTGGCACATGTCAGTTTCCTGCCTTGCCGGCTCCAAGGACAATGCAACAAGGAGGACCAATAGTATCTCCGGTGCGCCAACCCTGCTTTTGGTCGTTTATGCGCCTATTCCTATGCACGTTGTGCCCTGTAGATATGGCCCTATATGTACTTGCTATTTTACTTTCTAAGTTGTTCAACTCGGGTGACGTTCTGCAACCCCGGTCCTTGTTTGGTTTAAGGGTTGTGGATCTAACTCGAGGGTTCTCGCACTACTCTTATTCTTATTCATCGATATAATAAAGTGGAAAATCATATGTGACCGGTATTAAACTATCATGTCTTGAATAACTTGCTATCTGATAACTTATCCATGATCTAGATACTAGAACTTGTTCATGCCCTGACTATTTATCTGTGCTGATACACTTGATCCCACCGAGAGTGCTACTTGATATATATATATATATATATATATATATATATATATATATATATATATATATATATATATTATGAGCCATCATGCCATATACTCCTGCTATGCGATATATGTTATTATTTCCATGCATAGATCTGGTAGTTGAAAAGTGACTTTAGTTGTGCCTAGATAGTATTGATTGTTGCATCACACTTGGGTGAATCCAAATTTAACTTTCGAGTGACAATATGGATTCGTATCAAGAGTGCTGTACTTAAGGTACAACATATAAGAAGGAATATTTATGTGACCACGGCATGAGATTCTAACTAACCTAGGGTTAACTAGGCAACTTAATTGTAGAGCATTGGGTAGGAATGGTATCTCGATATCATGCATGTCGAACCACCCTAAATTAGTGGGGAGTAAAGGCTAGCCACTTCGGATACTATATACCATTTGCACTAGTAGCGTGCAGTATCTGATTTAATTATAAGACCGAGCCAGTATCTTTCCTATAGAAAGCCTGCAACTATTACTGATTATTAATTAGCTCGGGGCCCTTGCGAGGGACTGGTGCATCATTTACATATATTCTTGCTTATATATCCTTGGTTCAACTAGTCCTGCTCGATTATGGTATGATCTGAGGATACTCATATATTGTATTACTGGGATAACCCATAGATCATATATCAAATCGTAATACATGATTGGTCGTCTAATTTGCTTATATAGGTACCTAGCCAGGAAAGTGGACTATTGTGGCATGATGATTCAACCCATGTCCTTGTTTGGTTGCTGGGTTGCGTCATTGTATTACGATACTCCATAGACTGAGGCTATATTATTTCTCCTTATTGTATCTCTGTTTGTGTATTGTGACTTCTGTTAAGTGGAACTAGGGACACAGGCAGTTGTGGCATGATAGTTTAACTCATGTCCTTGTTTGGTTGTTGGGTTATGCTGTTGTGTTACGATAAACTGTGGACCGAAACTAGGACACAAAATATTTTAGCTTGACCATAATCAAGGGACGTATTCTATCTTGATATGGTAGGGAACTTTCTTTCCTTGATTGGTGAAGGGGTTTTGTATCATGTCATGGATAGGATATATGCCATTGATTGTTGGCTCATGCATCTCATGCTATAGATCTAATTTTGTTTAGAGCCAGCACCGGAGGATCAAGCTTACTTCTCCCAAACTGATGGCACGCACCAGAAGGATGGTTGTTGAGGGTCACGAGTGGATTTCTTATTTCACTGCTCATCTTTTGCAAACTATATTACTTTGGGCATTTAGCCAACCGATACCTGTTAGCCCGCAAATACGGACACTAGTTCCCTACATAACTTTATTTATACTTAGACTGCAGTTGACTCACTATCATGTATACTTTTGATAGTGTATCTGACATATCAACTTGTATTGATAGCACTCTAGACCTCTAGAACCTTCTGATGCGGCATTTGGGATGCCTTACAGCTTATTCTAAAATATTCTATATTATTTATACTTGATTGAATGATTAAGATATAAAAGTTATTGACCCTAGGAGACTTGGTTGTAGTATGCACCCCCTCATCTCTAGACAATCTTAACACATTGTGGGTTACTTTGGTATTCCATAAGGTGCGGTTGGCTGAATCATTCCCTCGCTCTCCAGTATTCTTGATCTAGGGCGACCTATAGCTCAACGTCCGTTGCCGATGCAAGCTTAATTGTACCGACAACAATAACAGCAGGAGAAATAGAGACCGCAATAACGACACCAACAGGGAACTGGACAAGGCAAAGTGCAGGCATTCACCTTATCTCTGGAAGAAGCTATGGCGTCAGGCAACGTAGTGGCAGGTAACTTTTTTGCTACAACCTTTCCTGCCATAGAATTATTTGATTCTGGAGCTTCCCACTCCTTTATATTTGCATAATATACGACACGTATTGGATTAAAGTTTGAGACATTACCAAAGAGACTGAATATACTCACTGAAAATGGAATCGTAGGAGTTAGTAGGGTGTGCCTAGCATGTCCAGTCATAGTATGTGGGCATTTATTACCTACGAAGTTGATCGAGTTCTCTTTGGGTAACTTTGACGTTATCCTAGGCATGGATTGGTTGAGAGACAGTCATGCGACGATAGATTGTCATGAGGGTAGAGTGTTGTTTAGATTCCCTGGTCTAGAAGATTTTGATCTTAGCAGAATAGCAAAAGACCATCATAAGGAAGAAATTGCAACAGTAGCAACGAAAAAGGTCCCGATACCCAAAATAGTTAAAGAATTCATGGACATCTTTCCCAACGAGCTTCTTGGATTACCCCCTTTTAGAGAAGTATAGTTCTGTATAGAGTTGATACCAGGAGCAGAATGAGTATCCCAGAAGGTATACACAATATCACCATCAGAGCTTGATCAGTTATATCGACACGTGGAAGAACTGAAGGCAAGGAAGTTTATTCGAACTTGTGGATCACCGTAGGGAGCACCAGTGGTATTGGTGAAGAAAAAAGATGGATCAACACGATTATAAAAAGATTATAGGCGATTAAATGTGGTGACAGTGAATAACAAGTATCCATTGCCCAAGATTGATGACTTGTTTGACCAATTAAGTGGAGCAACAGTCTTCTCTAAGATAAATATGCGATCAGGATATCATTTGGTGCGAGTTTGGGAGCAGGATATACCGAAGACAACATTTAGGTCACGATATGGGCATTGCGAATTCTTAGTTATGCCATTCGAACTTACTAATGCTCCATCGGTATTCATGGATTTGATGAACCATATTTTAATGCCATACTTAGACCAATTTATGGTAGTATTTATCGATGACATCCTTGTGTATTCTCGTAATGAGGAGGAACATAAATAACATCTTAGGATAGTACTACAAAATTTGAGGGAGTACCAGTTATATGTGAAGCTTAGTAAGTATGAGTTTTGGCTGGTTATTTCTGTAGAAGGAGTGACAGTTGATCCCAAGAAGATAGATGCAGTAGAAAACTGACTAGTTCTAAAGACGGTGGCAGAGGTGTGTAGTTTTTTGGGCTTGGCAGGATAGTACAGAAGATTTGTGTTAGACTTTGCTAAGATCTCGGCATATTTGACTCGGTTAACGCACAAGGAAGTTAGATTTGTGTGGTCAGCAGAGTGCCAGATAGCCTTTGAAGAGTTGAAGAAGAAGTTAATCTCTGCACCAATCCTTACTCTTCCAGCAGGATCCAGAGGATTCACAGTGTATTATGATGCATCTGGCAAGAGACTTGGATGTGTTTTAATACAATTCAGGAGAGTGATAGCGTATGCTTCTTAGCAGCTCAGGGATCACGAGAAATATGTATTCACGTAACTTACGATTTGGAGTTAGCAGTTGTAGTGTTTGCACTTAAGATATGGAGGCACTACTTATATGACGATCGGGTGAATATCTTCACAGATCATAAGAGTTTGAAATATGTATTTATGCAGAAGGACTTAAACATGAGACAGATGAGGTGTCTAGAGTTGTTGAAAGATTATGACGTGGAACTTCAATACCATCAAGGCAATGCAAATATAGTAGCTGGTGCACTTAGTAGAAGAGGTAGAGAATTCATGTTGACCACTCAAAAGCATATTCTAGAAGACTTACGAGAGATGGGAATCGTGATAGTGCTTCTACAAGATACATGAGTTTTGGCTAGCCTACAGATCCAATCAACTTTGGTGGATAGAATCAAGATAGTTCAGGTAGAGGACCCGAAGGTTCATAAGCTACGGATAGAATGTGAGTCCGGTCTTCGAAAAGAGTTGACGATTCTTGCAGATGGAATACTAAGGTTTAAGAATCGTCTATGTATACCAAGCAGGGATATTCGACAAGAAGTTATGATTAAAGCACACAGTTCCCAGTATTTTATTCATCCTGGAGGCACGAAGATGTACTAAGATATCAAGCAACACTTTTGGTGGAATGGAATGAAGAGGGAAATATCCTGCTTCGTATCGCGATGTCTGATATGTCAACAAGTGAAGGCAGAACAATAGAGACCGACAGGGTTATTGCAGCCGCTTCCTATTTTAGAGTGAAAGTGGGAACACATCACCATGGAATTTGTGACCGGTTTACCTAGATCCCCGATTGGTCCAGATATATTTTGGGTAATAGTGGATCGACTCATAAAAGTGGCATATTTTCTCTCCTTTAGGGTAGGACAGTCTACAGAGTAGTTGGCAGATTTGTATATACGATAGATTATGAGGCAACATAGTATGCCGGTAAGCATAGTGTCCGACCGATATACAAGGTTCACTTCTTATTTCTAGAGAAGCTTGCACGAGAGATTGGGTACCAAGTTAAGATTCAGTACTACGTACCAAGTTAAGATTCGATCACTCTGAATTAGTCGTTGGTATCGCCTTATCTTACAGGGAGCAACCCGTATACATTCTAGACCGAAGGAAGAAGGTACTCAAGAATCAGACTAATTCTTATCATGCCCCAGAACCAGAATACTAGAGAGCAGGAGAGTGACTCAGCCAACCATACCTTATGGAATACCGAAGTAACCCGCAATATGGTAAAGTTGTCTAGAGACAGGTGGTGCATACTATAATCAAGTCACCTAGGGTCAAGGATCTCTATATCTCAATCATCAATAAAAAATAGTAAGAATAATCATGTAAGATAAAGTAGTTAGGCATCCCTGACACTCTATCAGAATGATCATAAAACTAGTTATACAGGATGATACACTACTATATTGCCAAGAGTATATGACTGTAAGTCAGCTGCGGTCTGAATAATATATAATAATATAGAAGAACTAATGTCCAGATAAACCGACTAACAAGTGTCGTCGGCTAAATGCAAAAAGGTAATACAAAATGATACTCATAGTGGGGGAGAAGAGACCCACTCAAGTTCTTTGGCGGACATCCTTCTTGTGTGTGCCATCGGTCAGATACATGACAGGATCCTCGGCCTCTGCTACTAAACTCGGCAAAACAAAACCAGGAGGTTAGGCCCCGAGAGCAAGTACCATAAATGAGCACAAGTGAATGAAGCAAAAACCAATAAAGTACATAAAATAGGAATCCGTGCCACAACTGCAAGCGTATGACCTTTTATCGGAGAAGTAGGACACATCTACAACCAAACAAGGACAAGTGGTGTCGTACTACTCCGAGACAGGGTATGACTCACCACTTATGAACACGACGAAGATACAATACATCAATATAATCCAGAATATACATGCCACAATACAAGCTAAGATATAGGTATAATATGTAGCTTTGATACATGACCTATTGTGACACATTGGCGCAACCCTACAACCAAACAAGGACAAGGGTTGAACCGTCACACCATAATAGTTAATATCCCTAGACTACCAACACATACTCATTTAAATCGGCCAATCAATCCTATGACTTGTTATATGGATTCTGAGTTATCTCAGAATGGATGCATAAAGAAATTCTCAGATCGTAAGCTGTTTAGCAGGGCTAACCGAGCCTTTTAATTGCATAGAATATTGTATATTATAGACCGGTCCCTCGTAAGGCCACCGTACTAGAATCACAAAGAATACATTATATAATATAATTATTCAGATATTGATGTCCACTAGTGTGGATGTGACAAATATTCATAGGGGTAAGCCTTGTACGTCATGACAGTTGTCTGAGGTGGCTAATGTGTATGATCTTGGGATTTCATCCCTCCTAGTGCTCTACTAATTTTAGTTGCCTAAATTAGACCTATGGTTATGTTAGGAATCCCATGGTGTGATCACATGATCAATCCTCCTATATGTCGTACCGTAGTACGGTCCACACTAGATACGAATCCACTTTGTTACTTGATAGCTCAAACTGGATTCACCCGAGCGTGATGCAACAATCAATCAAGTCCTGTTATGCTTTGGTAGTTGACCCGCATACAATGTTCGTGCTGGAGAATTAATATAATAATATCATATGTCACATAGTATATGAGGCATTCTCGATGCACAACCCGAAACATGTAATCTCATAGCACGTAACAAGTTGTGTCGCACCTCAGTGCACCTTATAACACATGTACATGTAGCACGTAGTAATTGTATCAGAACGGATACAAGAAATTGGGTCGAATCACCAAACTTATAGTTGGTCATATGAGACTTATCACATTGGGACACATAGCTCATGTTATGAACAAAGGTGGTTAGTCACTTATGACATAGTCAATTCTAGCACAAGGTCATATCTAGCACAAGGTTTAGTTACTAAGTCCATTCTCCTTAGGATCAATTAAAAGCAAATATCAATACCAACCACATAAAAGAAAGAAATATTCCAAATAAAATAGCAAAGCCACATGCATAACTTGTCGCATGAGACGAGTGCCGCATGGACTGTCGGCCGAATGCTACCTCAGTCTGCATATGATCCCAGGCCGCATATGATCCCTGGCCGCATACTCCTCCAAGTCGTATGCTCCGGACAAAAGTCCACTCTTTGGGATAAGTGCCCAAGTCACGGACAATAAATGAAGTGTCAATGATGTGACATAAAGTGATTGATATGACAATACAATAAAGTGTGTCAGAGAGAAAGAAAAAAATTATAGAAATATGTGCCGACGGTTCAGAGTCATGCGTCCAAGGGAATGAGGCCGCATATTCTGCTTTCTGCATAAGGGTCGATGCCGCATGGAGGTTGATACCACATGGAGGTCGATATCGCATGGAGGTCTCTTGGACTTAGCGAATTTTTCATTCGTCTAGCAAACAAAACACAAGGAGTTCTGTCACTTAGCTCTAGAACACTTTGCGTAATGGTCAGTCATGCATCCAACAAGATGGACGCATGCTAGTTGGTTATGCGACAAAGAGTCCAGGCCGCATAAAGATAATGTTGCATATAAGTCTCGGCCGAATGAGAACTTTGTCTTCTCTAGACGGCAAGTTCAGCCATGGCGGAAAAGCTCCAAAAATCCAAAAAATGCTTTCTTCATAAAAACTTAATTTTAACTACGAATCAAGTGAACCAAAAGACAAAATGCTTGAAATAAAGTGCTCTATCAACCAAAAAAACTATTTTTCTAAAATACCATATTTTAATAGATCAAAACAAAGAAAAACTTTTGGAACCCATGAAAACCCTAACTTTAAAACTCAGATATACTCAAAACCATTCATCAACCAAAAACTTCAACAACTAAAACTAATTAGGACATCAAGGAGAATTTTTTCCATCAAACACATTTTAATTTACTAATCATATAAAAAATTCAAAAAATTATGGCTTCACCACTTTGAGTAAGATGTACTTGCCTTGGTGGACTAACAAACCTCTTCCTAGAACCAAGTCTAGGGCTAGGGCTTAGGGTTTCGGTTGGGAGATCTTTAGGGAAGGATGAAGAAGAAGGAAGAAGTAAAGAAAAGAAAAAAAAATAAAAGAGAGGAGAGAGAAAGAGGAGTATATATACACAAGAGGGGAAAAGGGTATTCTAGTCATGACTAATCCTCATGCAATCCTATCTATCCAAAATACGCTTGGTGGTTCCAAGAGTGAACCGGGTTAGATATCTATCCTACCTATGGGTCCTAGCACTGGTTCATGGCAATTGCCAAGGTGTTCACTACTGGTCTCGGGTAGTCTACCACCATAAACAGAAATATAATTAAATAAATACAACATAATCATCAATAACCAACATGTAAAATATTTCATGAATACATCTATAGGAATTTTTTTAAATATCACTAATTCATGAATACATAATCTAGGAACGGGTGTGACTTCTCTACCTACCTTAGAAAAATTTTATCCTCGAAATTCGCTTAGGCTAGTCGAGCTGATCACCAAGCAAAAAAACTCATGATCCAGTCCGGAACTCATGAACTAAGAAGGAAACTCAGGAATCATAATTAATGCACTACAAGATCACATGGGCTACAACCAACTAAAATCCAAGCACGTACGGGACATGCAGTTAAATAGCCAACATTAACTACAAGTAAATGCGCAAGAAATGCACATAATCAGAAAGAGAGAGAATTGGATGCATACAGATAAATATGTCTCCTGGGTCATTTAAAATAGGAACTCGTTCTTGCTGGTTTGTGCTGACTCCAAAAAGTAGAGAGTGATAAAGTCTCGGGATAAGTCGGTACTAACGACCTAGTCAAGAACATGATTATGCCCAGGATGTACCTTCGTAGTTAGGACATATGACATCCATCATGTATCACGAGATACAGAGGCAGATGAGTGGGACAAAAATTATCTCCACCTGTTGATTATACGGGACCCAAAAGATATGACTGAAGGAAGCTCAAAACTTACCTTCGATTTGATCGCCCTCGGCCAAAATTTGTTCTAACACGCAAAACTTTGCTTGGTCACATCTCGGTTCTACTGGAACTCTATCATGAGGATGTCTCTGCTGACAAAACTGATATTGTCTCTGGTGAAACACTTGTGCTTAAGTCAACATCGTACTTTGGGCTAACGGCCGTACTGCTAAAACTGGCTCTTGATACGGAACTGATCCTAGAGCTGGCAACGCTGGGAATTGCTGATATGGTCCTCCCTGCCTCTGCATCTATTGGAAATTATCTATTATGTGGTCAGAATCCCCACACCTCAAGCATCTTCCACTTACCATCCTACATACATCCTGAGTGTGACCTCTTTTGCCATAATAGGTATATCCTACTAGATTTTTTGGGTGTTATTGATGTTGTCTCGGCTGTTGTTGCCAAATTATCATTGTCTTCTCTGATGCCACTGGCCCCAGTGGTGCCAAATCACTAATACAAATACTGGGTGCTTGTCGTCCACTTGTGTTCTGGGCATGAGACCTCTTATGCCCTCTAGTTCTCGAAGCTAATCTCTGGATGGTAAGATCATGTCTCCTGGCAGCTATCAACACGGCATCGAATATCTGGTAGTCATATCCTTCAACTAGTTGCAAAATCTTGAGATGAAGCCCTGCTGGAATCTCATAGCCCTTTCTTGCTCCGTCGTCACTATAACTAGAGCAAACTTGCTCAGCATGCAGAACTCTGCTGTGTATCCATCCAATATTCTGCTGGATTGACTGAGATCAATAAATCTTTGTTGCAGCTCGTACTGCACTACTACTCTGAAATACTTGGTCCTGAACCAGGTTCTGAAGTTGTCCCAAAAGATAGGATGCTTCAAGCCGACTTTCTCTATTGCCTACTAATCACGAGTAAGATCTTGTAGCTATAATTGGACTTGATTGACTTGCTCCTCTGTTGGAATCTTAGTTGCCGCCATGATAGTCTCAATTTCTTGAAGCTAAGCCATCCGCCATAATAGCACCCTCTATGCCATCGAAATAGCTCGGGTTGAGTCGATAGAATCTGTATGACGTCCCATAATCTTCTTCTTCACTCTCCTCCAGAGCCGTTTGTAGTCCTTGGTTTAACAGGACATTCTGCTCATATTGTCAAAGCTGTTGGTGCTGCTGTACTGCTATATGATTCTATTTTCTAGCCATCATACCTCTGATAATTTTTAACATTGCCAGGGTATCAAGTGCTGCTGGTGTTACTGGAACTGCTGGGGGTATCGGGATCTCTGGTATGTTGCCCACCCATTGGCTCTACTCGAAGTTGATCTTGAGGAAGTACCGTCTCTTGTTGGCTCTTAATGGAAACTTACTCTGCTAGCTGTTCTACTATATATGCTGCCCTAACAGGAGGGAAAGAGGTGCCCCTGAAGGAAAAAGACACCAAGGCAATAAATGACAGGACATGAAAGAACAAGAAAGCAAATTGTTGATAGTTCAAGCTCGGGGTTGAAGAAGATGAATTCAGGATATCGAAGGAAATAATTTTGATTGAGACTCCCAAACAAAATACCCCACAAGTCTGAAAAGACAGACCTGCATGGGCCACCACTAAAACCTTGTCACGCCCCAGAGCCAGAATACTGGAGAGCGGGGGAGTAACTCAGCCAACCACACCTTACGAAAAATTGAAGTAACCCATAATGTGCTAAGGTTGTCTAGAGACAAGGGGGTGCATACTACAATCAAGTCACCTAGGGTCAAGTATCTCTATGTCTTAATCATCAACAAAGAAACAGTAAGAATGAGCATATAAAATAAAGAAGTTAGGCATCCCTGACACTCTATCAGAATAATCATAAAACTAGTTATACAGGATGGTACACTAGTACATTGCCAAGAGTACATAACTGTAAGTCAGCTGCAGTTTGAATAATATACAATCATGTAGAGAAAATAATGTCCAGATAAATCAGATAACAAGTGTCATCGGCTAAATGCCAAAAGGTAATACGAAATGATACTCATAGTGGGGGAGAAGAAACCCACTCAAGTTTCTCGGCAGACTTTCTCCTGGTGTGCTCCATCAGTCAGATACATGTTTGGATCCTCGGGCTCTGCTACTAAACCTGGCCAAACAAAACTAGCGGGGTCAGGCCCCGAGAGCAAGTACCATAATGGAACACAAGTAAATAAAGAAAAAACCCAATAAAGTACATAAAAGAGGAATCCGTACCACAACTGCAAGCGTGTGACTTTTCATCAGAGCAGTAGGATACCTCTACAACCAAACAAGGACAAGAGGTATCGTACTACTCCGAGACAGGGTACAACTCAGCAATTATGAACATGACGAAGATAAAATACATAAATATAATCCAAAATATACATGCCACAATAAAGCTAAGATATAGGTATAATATGTAGCTTCGGTACATGACCTATTGTGACATATTGACATAACCCTAAAATCAAACAAGGACAAGGGTTGAACCACCGTACCACAATAGTACATGTCCCTAGACTACCAGTACATACTTTTTTAAATTGGCAAATCAATCCTACATCTTGTTATGTGGAGTCTGAGTTATCTCGGAATGGATGCATAAAGAAATCCTCAGATCGTGAGCTGTTTAGCAGGGCTAACAGAGCCATAATAATCGTATAGCATATTGTATATTATGTACATATCCCTCGTAAGGCCACTGTGCTATAATCACATAGAACGCTTTGTACAATATAAGTATTCAGATATTGCTGTCCACTAGTGCGGACGTGACCAATATCCATGGGGGTCAGCCTTGGACGTCATGACAGTTATCTGATGTGGATAATGTATACGATCTCGGGATTTCATCCCTCGTAATGCTTTACCAATTTTAGTTGTCTAAATTAGCCCTATGGTTATGTTAAGAATCCCATGGCGTGGTCACATGATTAGTCCTTCTATATGTTATACCGTAGTACGGTCCACGCTAGATACGAATCAACTTTGTTACTTGATAGCTCAAACTGGATTCACCCGAGCGTGATGCAACAATCAATCAAGTCATAGACATGCTTTGGTAGTTGACCCGCATACCATGCTCGTGCTGGAGAATTAATATAATAATATCAAATATTGCATAGTATATGAGGCATTCTCGATACACAATCCAAAATATGTAATCTTATAGCACATAGCAAGTTATGGCGTACCTCAGTGCACATTATAATAGGGTCGCACCTCAGTGCACCTTATAACACATGTACACGTATCACATAGTAATTGTATCAGCATGGATACAAGAAATTGGGTCGAATCACTAAACTTACAGTTAGTCGTATGAGCCTTATCACATTGGGACACAGCTCCGGTTATGCACATAGCTGGTTAGTCACTTATAACATAGTCAATTCTAGCACATGGTCATATCTAGCACAAGGTTGGGTTTCTAAGTCCATTCTCCTTAGGATCAATCACAAGAAATTGTCTAAACAAACCACTTAGAATAAAAAAATATTCCAAATAAAATAGCTAAGCCGCATGCACAACTTGGCGCATGAGACGGGTTTCGCATGGACTCTCGGGCGCATGCTACCTTAGAAATTTATGCCAACGGTTCAGAGTCATGCGTCCAAGGGAAGAAGGTCGCATATTCTGCTTGCCGCATAAGGGTCGGTGCCGCATGGAGGTCGATGTCGCATGGAGGTTGAGGCCGCATGGAGGTCTCTTGGACTTAGCAAATTTTTCATTCGTTCAGCGAATAAAATACTAGGAGTTCTGTCACTTAGCTCCAGAACACTTTTTGTAATGGTCAGTCATGCATCCAAGAAGATAAACGCATGCTGATTGGTTATGCGGCTAAGAGTCCAGGCAGCATAAGGATCATGTCGCATAGAAGTCTCGGCCACATATGGTGCTGGCCGCATGAGAACTTCGTCTTCTCTAGACAACAAGTTTAGCATGGCAGAAAAGCTTCAAAAATCCAAAAATTAATTTCTTCACAAAAACTTTATTTTAACTCTGAATCAAGTGAACCAAAAGCCAAAATGCTAGAAATAAAGTGCTCTATCAACCATAAAAACTATTTTTTCTAAAATACTATATTTTAATAGATCAAAACCAAGAAAAAACTTTTAGAACCCATGAAAATCCTAACTTTAAAACTCAGATATATTCAAAACCATTCATCAAAACCAAAAATTCCAAGAATTAAAACTAATGAGGACATCAAGAAGAATATTTTCCATCAAAAATATTTTAATATACTAATCATACAAAAATCTAAAAATTTGTGGCTTCACCACTTTGAGCAAGATGTACTTGCCTTGGTGGACTAACAAACCTCTTCTGAGATAACCTCTTCTTTGCCTCGTCTATGCGCCCCTGACTTCATGTGACTTTGTGTTCCCCGACTCTATGTCGCACCCTGAGCATGCTCTTATTTGGTTTATGTGCCCGACCTTCATGCATACAACTTCATACATGTGTTATCCTTAGCGATCCCATGCGTGCACATAGTACTTTCATAATGTGTTCATTTTTTTTATTTGGAATGTATCTTATCAACCTCTATGTGGTTGATCATGGTTTTTTCTTGTGTTATGATTCTAGGGGAGATTGGACTCAGTAACCCGACCATGTGCTAGAACTCATGCTTATGATAATTGGTAATTGGACTCGAATATTGTATTCGTGCTGATACAATAATTATTTGATATTGTTCATGATCTAATGTGCACCGAGGTACGACATACCATGTTACGTGTTAAGTGATTTATAATTAGGTTGTGCATCGAGAATGCCTTCAAATTTTTGAATGCGTGATACTATAAATATACTTTTTCCAGCATGGACATGATATGCGAGTCAAGTACCAAAGCGGGGCTAGGATATTGATTTATTAAATTTTGTATACACGCCCGGGTGAATCTTGACTGAACTTCCATAGATTTGTATCTAGCGTCCCATAAGTACGACATCTTAAGAAAAATTCTCATATGGCCATGCCGTGAGATTTAAAAACAATATAGGGTTAATTTAGAAACTTAAAGTGCTAGTAACATTGGGAGAAAACGGTATCCCAAGATTATGCCAACAAACCTTTCCACATAGATTTATTCTAAGTGTGTTATGGGCTGGCCACTACAGATACTATATATCATCCTCTTTAGTGGAGTACAGTATCTAACCTATTATAAATAATGTCGAACTACTATTTCACTATAGGAATATTGGAACCGCTAATACCATGATCTAGCACAGTGGCCTAACGGAGAACTGGTATAATTTGTGAAGTGCCTGTATAATCATCTATTGGCTCGAATAGCTCATGTTCGACAATGATGTGATCTGAGGATACCTATTATGCATTATTCTGAGATAGCCTCAGAGTCCAAAATTAGCAAGCCGTACAAGTGAATGGGCGATCTTATTAATTGGACTTGGTTGTGATTGTATTATTCTATTAGTAGCCTAGGAAAATTGGCAATCATAGTGTGATAGATTCAACCCTTGTCCTTGTTTGGTTGTAGGGTTGGACCTTTATGCTAGAATATGCCATGGACCTAAGTTACGACGCAGAACCTATATATATTATTATATATTTATTGTTTTGGTTTTTGTTTCTCTATTTTATGCTTTCTTTGTGGTACTTAATATTTGGGGTCTAACCCCACTGGTTTTGCATGACCAGGTTTTGAGCTAGCACCCGAGGATCCAGCATACTTTCCCCCGACTCATGGCACACACCAAGAATATGGCGGTCGAGGATATGTTCGTATGACCCTAAGTGACCTGATTGTAGCATGCACACCCTTGTCTAGTTACAGCCGTAATCGTCGTACGACGTATAGTACCTTGTACGGTATTGCTGGCCGTGTTCATCTTTGTATTCTGGTACCGGGCATGACAAAACCTAAACCTGAACTCAAACTTGTGCCTGATCGGACAAGTTTTCCCACTTTATATATATATGTAGTCAGAGAATAGTAGCCGGCCCTAACCCCCTTCCTTCTTCATATCCTCCCCTTCTGACCTCCACATCCAATGCAACCACCATTCGACTCCTCTCAAGTTTCTCTTCCATTATAGATAACCTTACCTCATCCAAAGTCATGTGCACCCTAGTAGGAGCCCTTGTGTCCAAGAAAATAGGACGTAAGGAGCACTTTGGTGACAACAACTTTGTAGGCTCGCAATGCAACATCCAACTATTGTTTTCTTGCTCCATCTTTTTCATGCCCCGCTCCTGGAATACCGAGTAAATATGGGGAAAAATATGGCCAGCTACACCTTATAAAATTTAATACGTCGTACGGTGATTACGACTGTTAGTCAAGTCGGGTATCCTAGCATGCAATATAATCTATGGCCTAAAGTTGATATCATATCCACAGATAACCACAATAAAATAATCAACAAAAATGTCATCAAATAGAAATCATGTAAGACTAAACGGTTAAGAACACTAATGATAAACATAAAGTCTATAGTAAGAAAAAGATGTAGATGAGAGAACCTTTACACAAGTACCCAATATAATCTGGAACTTAAACGTATCCTTCAAGCCAGGTCTGGAAGATCCCAAGGGTCGGTCACACGCAATCTGGGAACAATCCAGGGTTAGTCAGGCCAACTGCAGCAAGTAACAGAAAGAAAAGCTCAAGGACTGGCGAATAAAACCAGCAATAACTATAACCAAGGAATTATGTAGTACCAACACTCAATTACAGAGTGTAATGCATCAATCAATAACTAATATAGGTAACGAACCAACAATCAATCGCAAATATCATAACATCCACTAGTACCTATGTCGCCAACTGGAATCCGTGATCAGTCGACTAGCAAGCAGTACACAACTCAATTATATGAATAAACATCCACTCAATGCCTACGACTTGCTACCATGGTTATCACAAATCCTAGTTACTATTACAAGCAATTTGGAAATTCCATATAGCCACATGCCCTGCTTTCTATCTGGATCATCCAAGTCATATATATATATATATATATATATATATATATATATTACAACACTCGACAGTGTGCTGGAAGTGTGCCTCCTCACGACGGAGAGCTCCAAATCCAACAAAATGCTGGGATTCGGGATTGCATGTTTCCAGGAACTTCCCTAAATACTTCTACCAATTTTAGTTATCTTATTAACCATACAGTTATATAGAATCTCGTATCGTGGTCACACGATCATCATCGTAGAATGACGTATCATAGTGAATGTGTGCCGATTTTATGCTTCTTATTCAAAGTATTCCAGACTTAGCCAAGTCAGAAAACTTTAAAGAGAGTCTTGTAGAAGCATAAAAAATTTCTTCATGCACTCTAGTTTACAATCAATAAATAAGCAAGAGACGTATAATAGGGTTGGACGCATAAGACCCTTGGATATATGACATCCCAAGACGCATGCCACCCTTTGATGTATCATCCCTACAATCACATCAGAGCATTTATGACTCTAACAAAATAGACAGTCATCCTGATCGCCTCAAATGCTGCACCAAGGATTAGAATCCGGGCTGACGGCTTCGTCATAATTACTTTTGGCAGTATATAGTTGTTCAAATGCCACGAATGTAGAAGACGATAAAAATCCATGCATTTTTTGCCCAATGGTTTCTAGACTCCATATGTTCCATGCATATTAGGTCCAATGCGTTCTAGACTCCATGCGTTCCATGCGTCTCTGGCCCAATGTGTTCCAAATTTTATGCATTTTATGCGTCTCTGGCCCAATACGTCCCAGACTCTATGCGATTCATGCATCTTTGGCCCAATGCATTCCAAATAACAAGATCTTTCTATTACAACTAAAAATATCTTCATGCAGTTGATATGGGCTACCCGTCCAAATGACCAAGTCACACATACAACGGACTGAAACAACCCTGATATATCATCAACAGTAAATCCTAACCAAGCTCACATGACAGCTTCACCGTGATATACGGCCAAAGTTGTAACCATATTCCATGGAAAGAACCCTATGCGGTCATCAAACAGGAGCGCATGCGACATCTGTAGCATGCTGGCACAAAACAACTATAAATAATAGGGTACTACCCCTATGCAAGAGGCTGGCTCGCTATCTGCAAATCAATATTCAAGGGAGAGAGAAGAGATTCTACATCAGATCTTCCACGGAGTAAAGAGAGTTGCTATACTCCTAACCCTCCACCGTCACCCCCCAAAAAACAAATTTGTATTTAGATTGTCTCCTAGGACTCTTCTTTGCACTATCTTAGTTTGTTAAATCAAATCTAGTTCTTCCAGTTCTTATTTTAATATTAACTGGCAAACAGTGGTCACACGATCATCATCCTAGAATGACGTATCACAGTACGGATACGCTGTGTGCGAATCCACGTTGGTTTTCGTCCGTTTTAACCTAGATTCATCCAGAGCGCAATACATCAATCAATACACATCAACCAACCATGCTAGCTACGGTCACTGGCCAACTACAAAATTACCCGTACAGGATAATAATATAATATAGTATAATAACATGATCAGGGTAGCACCTCAGTGCACAAGAATAATAGGTAGTCGCACCTCAGTGCGTTATAATCAAGAATAGCACTGTAGTATAAAATTAACACGAAATACCTCGGTACGATAATAGGGCCAATACCTCAAAGGGTAACATGGTAGTCGATAGCACGAGTACATGTAGTCATGTTAGGAACAGGGACAGTCAGGCAGTCGACCAGTCGGATTGGTCTATCCATCAGTCAGTCTACCAATCGAATCAATCTATCAATAATCCCTCCATCCTCTATAGAGTAAGAAAATCATGTTAGGGAATATGGTCACAAGACACCAAGCCAATCACCGTGAACAATGGTAGACCTCTGGCTCACAGGAATCTACCATATCAATGATCACAAACTATCAATCAATAAGTCCTCTAACTTCTAAAATATAACATAGGTACCGTGTAACAAGGTCATCCATCCACAAATACAAATACTAGATGTCACTAAAGAAGTAAATCAATCACAAATGTAATATCAGCAATCCCTTGACCCACCCAATCATATACACAACTTTTTGATCCACCAAATATATATATATATATATATATATATATATATATATATATATATATATATATATATATATATATATATATATTATATTAAATAAGGAAACAAGATCACTAAATACTATGAAACCCAACCATACCAGATCCTTAGGGTCTACCAAAATACACAAGGGTGGCCGGTTTTGGGCACTAAGAAAGTCGGGTAAAAATCGAATATCGACCACCTTGATATTTGCCTCGAACTACCCTACCGAATCAATATTCACGAATCAAACCCTGAATCAATCTCCGAAATAAATTCCCGAATCAATATTATTGAATCAAATCCTGAGGCAAAATTTTGAATCAAGTCATGGACCAAAACCCGAATCATATTCCTAAATCAAATCCCCTAACCGAATTTCTCAATCAAGTCCCCCAAATCAAATTCTTGAACAATATCATGAATCAAATTCCAACAATCAAATACCCAAATTATATCCTTAATCAAATTCCTGAACAAAATTTTAGAAAATTTTGGCAGATTCTCCCCTATATTTCTAGGACCGGAACATAACCTGCAAAACAAATAAAGCAATATCCACCCGATGCAACCTGCCATAGAATCCTAAACTGAGATCACTAAGTCTCGTCCTCAAGCAGCACTACAATGCGTACTGGGCACCAATCCAACACACAACAAGAATCGCCACGCAGGGCGCACCACCATATGGTTCTCTGTCCTCAACCAAACCACAATAAAAAAATCAAATATTCTAGTACCAAGTCATAAATCGACCGTGGGGACACGGGGCATATAGGGATGATGCTTATAATCAGGTCATGCTCGTGTTCTCGCAGGCATGGATGTTCCGTCCGAGTTGTTCGATGTAGGTGTCAACCCTATACCGAACCTTTCTATACTAATAGAAATAATTACCAGTCTACTAAAATTACAGTTTACAAGTACAATAATTTATAATAATTTAAATGCAGGACGAGAAGTGCATAGGTGCAAAACTGTCAATGAGCAAGGGGTACTTGCCTAGAGGGCTCGGCTAGATACGCAAGTCTTCGACACTCTAGATCCAGGCTCGTACGTCAATCGGGGACCTTAGAATCACACAATAAACAAACATCAGCACCAAACAATAAAATATAAATAAAATCACAAAGAATGACAGGAGGCTATACTGTGTAGGTCCCGCAAGTGGTGCAAAGATCTGGCCCAGAAATCGAGGCACGGGGATCGATACGGACATAAAAATCAAGATGTGCACATAAACTGAGACGTACATGGAATTCAAAGTAGCACGAGTACCGAGGTGAATAGGAACATAAAATACACATAAGTCATGACATGCACAAAGTCCCAAGAAAAATGAAGTGCGCAAATCAATTCGACATGCAAATTGGTACGTGCGTGTAAATTGGTACGACACAAATCACGAGAAATAGCAAAAAGGATGAGGCACAAGAATCAAGGTCGTGCGCAATCTGAGATAACACGGTACTCAAGGCAGCACGGGGCTCGAGGCATCCTGCTGCCCGAGGCATCTCGTGAACCAAGGTGGCATAGAAAACAAGGATGGCAGGCATACCAACGTACACGTGTTCCAGGGGGCTCAAACCTCGAGAGGCACTGTCACTCATCTGTCCATTATACTTGGAATATACTCAAGTTGGCGCACTTTTGATAGTGTTTTTATTTTTGGCGCACTTTGGGTATACTTCAAGTGCACGGTTGAATGGAAGCTTGGCGCATATTGGATAATATTGATAGTGTAGGGGTGGTAGGTAGGGTATATGACTTAGATTTGTTGGAGAGATCCGATGCTTCACCATTAACCCATTGCCTATATATATACCCTTGTTCTCATTCTCTATCCTCACTTGTTCATTTCTCTTGTTTTGTTTCTGGTTTTCTTTATAGGCAAGTACATCTTGCAAATAAAAAAAATATATGATCGGCTATAGTTTTATTCCTAGTATTTGTTGGTGTAATTAGTTTCTAGTAGTGTTCTGATTATAGTTAGTTACTGGAGTTTTCAGATTGGAGGTGATTAATGGTTTTATCTTGATTTTATTATGAGGGTTTTTATGAGTATATTTTTCTAGGGAATGATCACCTAAAAATGAGGTAATCTCAAAAGATGTTGTTTCCTGATTTCGAGCCTAGATTTTCCCTTGATTTCTAGTTCTTGTTGTTTGAGGAATAGAGCACTGTCATAGAGCTCTGAGTGCATCAAATAGTAGGTCGGTTGGAGAAGAAGAACCGTGACAAGAAGTACATAAGAGGATTTGTACTATGGGCATATGTTGAACGTGACCCGCATTCCATACTCGTGCGTACTTTAAGAGTACTGCCAATTTCTTGCAAAAGAATGTCAAGGGGATAATTTTTTAGAAAAAATCTTTCTTGGCGTACATTTGGAAGGTTCCAGCCTTTGGCTCACTTTTGGAAGATTTTATCTTCTGGCGCATAATTGATTTATTATCGAACGAACCAACCAAAAGTATGCCAGCCTACTTTTTAGCGTACATTTGACCAACTTTCTCCTTAGCGCACTTTTAACTAAATAAGCAGACCAGTGCAAAATTGACACATTGTTCATTAATTATCAAAAGTGCGTCACTCTTATACACACAACTCTTGGTGCACTCTTTCTCGGTTCAGCCTCGATAAGCGAGCCTTGACTTTGGTACGTCTAGATTTCTGAGGCCTCTGACTGCCGTTCCCTCGACTGTTGTGCCGCCTGGGGACTTCTATTTTATCTTGTAGTTATTTTGCACTTGCATAGTACGCCATTCTCTTACTCGTAACACTTGATTTGTGCGCCAGTTTGCTTGCATGAGTAGAATACGCCTATTCTTGTAATTCTTGATTTGTGCGCCACATCTTCCTGTTGCTCTAGTATCGATTTTGTGCGCCATGTTATAGAATTTTGCGCCATGACTTCTGGGACCTAGTGTTATAAGTTTGTGCGTCATATAGTCACTTGCTTGTGCATAATGCGTTACTATTCCTGACTAGCCTATATTTGGCACTTGCAAAGTGCGACGACCCAGGACTTTTTTTGTAATTGGTTGTGCATGCATGGTCCTGTTGTGCACTTGATGCCTATTATAGATTAGTTGAGCTTGACCATGATTGATGATCTATGATCCCATAATTTAAGCAATTGATGAGGCATTCATGACCGTGACTTGACCATATGAGATATAATATTCCTAATTAATTGTGACTCCTGACCTGATCAAACATGATTCATGTGACCAACTAATAGGTTTGGTATCCTGACTTGGTTATTGTATTTGTGTCAATACACTTGTCCTACTCGCATGTTTATAAAGTCTATATTGTACACTGAGTGTGGGATATTGGCTAACATGTACACTAAACGTGACATGATGATTCCTGCTTGATACATAATATTATATTCTTGAATTCTCAGAAATGATAATAGGTCAGAACCATAACATGGCTAGGTTATTGCTGGTATAAATATTGCATCTACATTTGGGTAGATCCAGACTTGACTCCTTATATTAAATGGATTCATATCAAATGTGCCAGTACTCTGTACGACATCATTAAGGGAAATATTCTTGCGGCCACGGCAGGGAATTCCATATCACTGTAGGTTAATTAGGTAACATACAAGATGATTAGAACATGGGAAGGGAATGACATCCGGAGATTGTGAGTGATGGGATGCCCCGTGATAATTTTTATGGCGTATAAGGTTATCCATCACGGATATTGTATATCATCCGCATGTAGTGGAGTAAAATATTTGACCTTTTTATATTTAAGACCGAGCCAATATTTTTCCTATAGGAAGGTTGGAACTGATACTGATTAATCAACGTGGTAGCCCTACAGAAAACTGGTGCGACAATTAGCACGGTGGCCCTACGGGGAACTCATGCGATCATGATTTTCTGCTTGTATAATATTGGCTCGGTTATCCCTGCTCGACATGGCACGATCTGAGGATGCTTATTATTATTATATCCGGATAACCCCAGACTCCAAATAATAAGTCGTAACATTGTTTGGTCATTCTAACCTGACTTGGTTGTGATTCTAATTCTGCTATTAGCTAGGGACATGGACTGTCATAGTAAGGTGTTCAACTTCTGTCCTTGTTTTGTTGGGGAGTTGAGTCATTATGCAATGATGGAATATGGACCGAACTATGACATATAATCCTAGCTTGACCATAATCATGTGACGTACCTTATCTTAGGTGGCATGGAATTTTTTATCCTTGTTTGGTGAAGGAGTGCCATGTTATCCCAAAGATGGAGCACGCACCAATGATTCTTGGCTCTTGTACTATATGCTTGATCTGGTTTTTGTTTCTTCATTCGTGCTTCCTTGTGGTACTTGCTATTTGGGGTCTAACCTCACTGGCTTTATATGGACATGTTTAGAGATAGCACCAGAGGATCCAGCTTATCCCCCTTATGATAATGCGTACCAAACGGATGGTCGCTGAAGAACACGAGTGGGTTTCTTGATCACTGCTCATCTTGTACATTCTACTCTTTTGGACGTTTAGCCACCGGAACTTGTCAGCCGGCTTCTCTGGTCATCAGTTCTTTTTTATATTATTGTAAAATAATCAGACTGCAGCTGATCTCGGTTGTGTAACTATTAATATTTTGCTAGCCTAATATTTTGATGGCTAGATCTCTAGAATATTCTGATGGAGCATTTAGGATGCCTTACGACTTTATCTCACATGTTCTATATTATTATTACTTGCTTGAATGATTGAGACATAGTTGTTCTGAGGCCCAAGGAGACTTATTGTAGCATGCACCCACCTGTCTTTCTATAGCTGTGACCATCTTACGACGTTCTATACCTTGTACGGGGGATCTGGCCATGTCCGTCTCCGTATTCTGGTACTGGAGCGTGATAAGGTTTTAGTGGTGGCCCATGCAGGTCTAATTTTTTAGACTTGTGGGGTGTCATGATCTTAGGAGTCTCAATCAAACATGTTCCTCCTTGAATTCCTGAATTCATTCTTCTCAATACTCAGCTTGAACCATTTGATTGGTTATTTCTCTCTTCCTTCCTATCATGTTCTTGATGTCTTTTGTCCCTTTCTTCTAGGTCTTTCCCATCTTTGGTTGCCAGAGCATCAGGGGCATCGAGGCGAGTAGTAGGTCCGGGCAAGATGGGATAATAGCATGAGGCTGTGTTTCTCTAGGACCCGGTTCAGATCGAGCCAGTGGTTGGGTCCCCAGGTGACACGGTGGCAAAAAATATTGAGCAACCTGCTGTAGAGGTTCTGTCTCCCCTAGTATTGCCAATAATGCTAGCAGCACTTGATACCTCCGCTTTAGTAGAGATCATCAAGGGGATGATGGTCATACAACATCATCAGATGGCGGTACAATAACATCAGCAACTCCAGCAGGAGGAACAAAATATAGTGTTGAACCAGGGGTTGCAAACGGTTCTAGAAAGAGGCAAAATGATAGATTCAGAGGCCTCAGTTAGATTCTGTCAACTTTACCCCCCGGTACTTTGATGGTACGGAGGATGCCATCACGACAGATAATTGGCTCCATGATATTGAGGGTATTCTGGAGGCTGCCAAGGTTCCAGCTGAGGAACAAGTTGACCAAGTTCAGTTACAACTTTAGGATCTTGCCAGGGATTGGTGGGCGGCAGAGAAGGTCGGCTTGTGACAGCCTATTTCTTGGAATAATTTTAGGATTCGGTTTAGAATAAAGTATTTTAGAGTCGTGGCCAAGTTTTAGTTGCAGCAATGGTTTATTAACCCAAGCAGTCTGGTAGAACAGTGGACGGCTACGCAGAAGAATTTAGCCGACTGAGTAGGTTTGCACCAATAATGGTGGCAACAGAGCCAAATAGGGCAATGAGGTTCCAGCAAAAACTTTATCTAGAAATTCTATAATTGGTAGAGGGACACAACTACCAGAATTTTGATGACGTATTAGTGGCAGCCAGGAGGCATGAACTAACTTTTCAAAGGATGCATCGAGGACAGGAGGCCAGAAGAGATCTCATGCACAGAGCATTGGAGGAGGAGCATCACCTCGAACATCAGCACCATCTTATGGCGTTCATATTCGTGACACAGTACCACGCAGAGCGGTAGTTTTAACAGTAACGGCACCAGCTCGATGACAATAACTGAGGCACCAACAGCAACAGAGCCAATCAGCATCAATATGTTGTAAGTATTGTGGCAAGGGAGGCCATACTAGGAGTGAATTTAGGGCAGAAAATGAGTTGTGCCTGAGATATGGTATCCCCAATCATAAGATTGCTATATGCCCATTGATGCAGAGGCCAGGGGGACCAGCACCACAGTTTTTTGCATTGCCAGCACCAAGAGCAATGCAGCACAGAGAGCCCGCATTGGCGGTGATGCCGTTAGCTCAGCGACTGTTACCGACGTAGGCTCAGATGTATAAGCAGCATCAACATCAACATCGGCACCAACAGTAGCAAGGATAATAGAGACCACGACAGCGCCAGCAGGGAAGGCAACAACAAGAAGCTCAACAAGGCCAAGGACATGCATTCACCTTGTCTCTGGAGGAGGCTTTGGCATCAGGTAACATGGTGGCAGGTAATATTTCGGTCGCATCTTTTTCTGCTATAAAATTAATTGATTCAGGATCTTCACATTCATTTGTATCTGTATAATTTGTAACACGTGTTGGATTGGAGTTCGAGATATTGCCAGAGAGGCTAAATATACTTACTGGTAATGGGCTTGTATATGTTAGTAGGGTGTGCCTAGACTGTCCAATCGTAGTGTGTGACCACCTATTACCTGCGAAGTTGATTGAGTTCCCTATGGGTAACTTTGACATTATCTTTTGTATGGACTGACTGAGAGACAGTCATGCTACGATAGATTATCATAGGGGTAGAGTGTTATTTCGTATCCATGGTTTGGAAGAGTTTACGCTCGTGAGGTCTATGAGAGACCAACAAGAAGGAGTCATGGTGGTAGCAACGGAAGGAGAGCCGATACCCAAGATAGTTGACGAATTCATTGATGTCTTTCCCAAAGAACTTCTAAGATTGCTACCGGTTCGAGAGGTAGAGTTCACTATAGAGTTGATTACAGGAATGAAGTCTATATTTCATAAGGTTTACCAGTGGGTCACTATAGGGAGACCCAGTAGTGTTAGTGAAGAAGAAGGATGGATTAACCCGACTGTGTATTGACTATAGGCAGTTGAATGCAGTGATAATAAAGAACAAGTATCCCTTGCCTAGGATTGATGACTTGTTTGATCAGTTGAGTGAAGCCAAAGTATTCTCTAAGATTGATCTACGATCTGGATATCATCAGGTGCGAGTACGAGAAGAAGACATAACGAAGGCAGCATTCAGGTTACGATATGGACATTATGAGTTCTTAGTGATGCCATTAGGATTGACCAATACACTAGCAGTGTCTATGGATTTGATAAATTGTATCTTCATGCCCTATTTAGATCTGTTTGTGGTAGTGTTTATCGATGACATCCTGGTGTACTCCTGTAATAAAGAAGAACATAAAGAGCATCTCGGGAAGGTGTTGCAAATTTTAAGGGAGCACCAGTTGTATGTAAAACTTAGCAAGTGCGAGTTCTGGTTAGATCATATTTCATGCTTGGGATACATCATCTCGAGAGTAGGAGTATCAGTGGATCCCAAGAAAGTTGAAGCGGTAGAGAATTGGCTAGTTCCGAAGACCGTGGCAGATGTACGCAGTTTTATTGGATTAGCAGGCTACTACAAGATGTTCGTATCAAATTTTGTAAGGATCTCGGCACCAATGACCCGGTTGACTCGAAAGGACATTAAGTTTGTGTGGTCAGTGGAATGTCAGGCAGCTTTTGAAGAACTGAAGAAAAGGTTGATCTCGATACCGATCCTGACACTTCCAGCAGGATCAGGAGGGTTCACAGTGTATTGTGATGCATCAGGGAAGGATCTTGGATATGTTTTAATGCAGCATGGGAGAGTGATATCATATGCATCACGTCAGCTTCAGGATCATAAGAAGAATTATCCTACTCACGACTTGAAGTTGGCAGCAGTGGTATTTGCGCTCAAGTTGTGGAGGCATTACTTGTACGGTGATCGGGTAGAAATATTTATAAACCATAAGAGTTTAAAATACATATTCACCCATAAGGATTTGAACATGAGACATGGGAGATGGCTGGAATTGAGGAAGGATTATGACGTAGAACTTTAATACCACCCGGGCAAAGCTAATATAGTAGCAGATGCTCTTAGCAGGAGGGGTGGTGCATTTTTCCAGACAACGCAGACGCATATCCTAGAATATCTCTGAGATATGGACATTAAGATTATGTTTCCACAAGATGAAGGAGTCTTGGCTAGTTTACAGATACAGTCTACTTTAGTAGACAAGATCAAGGAAGCTCAGGCAAGAGATTCGCGGATCTAGGAATTACGAGCAGAATGTGAGTCGAGACTCAGGAAAGAATTAAATATTCACATTGATGGGACGTTGAGGTTTGGAATTCATCACTGTGTGCCGAGTGGGGATATATTACAAGAGATCATGATTGAGGTCAACAATTCCCAGTATTCTATCCATCCTAACGACATGAAGATGTACCAAGATATTAAGCAACACTTCTGGTGGAACGAGATGTAGCGAGAGATAGCATATTTTGTATCTCGATGCCTGATATGTCAACAAGTGAAGGCAGAGCAGCAGAGGCTGGCATGATTGTTACACCCTATTCCCATTCCGGAGTAAAAATGGGAGCATGTTACTATGAACTTTGTGATTGGTTTACCTAGATCCCCGACCGGACAAGATGCAGTTTTGATGAAAGTATATAATCTCATAAAAGTGGCACCTTTTATTTCATTCAGAATTGGACAGTCTACAAAATAATTGGCAGATATATATATGTAAAGATTGTGAGGCTACATGGTGTACCAGTAAGTATAGTATCAGACCGAGATTCGAGGTTCACTTCTTATTTTTGGAAAAGCTTGCATGAGAGATTGGGTACTAAGTTAAAATTTAGTACGTCATATCACTCCCAAACAGCTGGGCAGTCTGAAAGAACTATCCAGACCTTGGAGGATATGTTATGAGCCTGTACCATAGACTTTGTGGATCATGGGAGAAATACCTACACTTGGTAGAATTCTCGTATAACAATAGTTATCAGGCCAGTATCCAGATGGCACCTTTTAAGACATTATATGGAAGGAAGTGCAGGTCACCGTTAGCTTAGGATGACATTGGTGAGAGAAAGATGTTTTGTCCATAATTGATTACTCGGACTGTGAAAGTTGTCAAGCAGGTCAGAGAGCAGCTGCGAGTTACGCGGGATCAACATTACCATTGGATAGATCAATATCGTAGGCCTTTAAAGATTTGTGTCGGCGACTACGTATTTTTGTGGATTTTGCCCACCCTTGGATTCATTAGTTTCAGGGTTCGTGGAAAGCTTAGTCCACGATACGTTAGGCCGTTTAACATTCTCGAGCGGGTAAGGGATGTTGCTTATTGCCTTGTCCTTCCGCCTTTGCTTCGTGAGATGCATGACGTATTTCATATTTCTTAGTTATGTAGGTATGTCCCGGACCTGAGCCTAATCCTCGACCATTCTGAGCTAGTCGTGGGTACCGACTTATCTTACGAGGAACAATATGTGTCCATTTTGGACCAAAGAGAGAAGGTACTCAAGAATCGGACTATCCTCCTTGTCCGTGTCGCTTGGGGGCACCACTCTTTGGAAGAGTCAACGCGAAAATGCGAGGACGATATTCAATCTCGGTATCCATACTTATTTGACTCGTAAGATATATGTCTTCATATACCTTTCCCAATTTTGTGATCATTGATCACCTTGTTAGAGTGCTATTAATATTGCTATCTGTATATTTTTTGGTTTGCTTATATATTGCATGTGATTGCTTATACCTAAATGTGCTTGTCCTGATGTCTCTAGTTACTTTAGTCATAAAATTTGAGGACAAAAATTTTCTAAGGTGAGTAGAGATATTACTCCCATATCCCGTATACTTGGAATATACTCAAGTTGGCACACTTTTAATAGTATTTTTATTTTTGGCATACTTTGAGTATACTTTAAGTGCACGGTTGAATGGAAGCTTGACGCATATTGGCTAATATTGATGGTTTGGTGGTGGTAGGTAGGGTGTGTGGCTTGGATTTATTGGAAAGATATGACGGATCACCATCAATCCCTTGTCTATATATATCCTTGTTCTCATTCACTCTCCTTACTTGTTCATTTCTCTTATTTTTCTTCTGATTTTCTTCATAGGCAAGTACATCTTGCAAATATGAAGAAACATGATCGACTATAGTTTTATTATTAGTATTTGTTGTTGTAATTAGTTTCTAATAGTGTTCTGATTATAGTTACTTCTTGATTTTTTTAGATTTGAGGTGGTTAATGGTTTTATCTTGATTTTATTATGAGGGTTTTCATGAGTATATTTTCCTAGGGAATGATCCCCTAAAAAATAGGTATTCTTAAAAGATATTCCCTAATTTTGAGCCAGGATTTTTTCTTGATTTCTGGTTCTTGTTGCTTGAGGAATGGAGCACTATCAATAGTCTCAAGCTTGAGCTCTGAGTGCATCAAATAGTAGGTCTGTTAGAGAAGAAGAACAGTGTCAAGAAGTACACAAGTGAATTTTTACTATGGGCACATATTGAATGTGACCCACATTCTATACTCGTGCGTACTTTAAGAGTACTACCAATTTCTTGCAAAAGTATGTCAAGAGAATAAATTTTTGAAAAAATCCTTCTTGGCGCATTTTTGGAAGATTTCAGCCTTTGGCGCACTTTTGGAAGATTTTAGCTTTTGGCGCACAATTGATGTATTATCAAATGAACCAAGCAAAAGTGCGCCGGTCTACTTTTCAGAGTACTTTTGACCAACTTTCTTCTTTGCGCACTTTTGACCAAATCAATAGACCGACGCATAATTGACACATTGTGCATTAACTATCAAAAATGTGCCGCTCATATGCAGACAACTCTTGGCACACTCTTACTCGGTTCAGCCTCGATAAGCGAACCTTGACTTTGGCATGTCTCGATTCCTGAGGCCCTCGACTGTCTTGCCCTCGACTGTTGCGCACCTGGGGACTTATATTTTGTTTTGTAGTTATTTTGCACTTGCATAATATGCCATTCTCTTACTCATAACGCTTACTTTGTGCGCTGGTTTTTTTGCATTAGTAGAATGTGCCTATTTTTGTAGTTCTTGATTTGTGCGCCACATCTTTCTGCTGCTCTATTATCGATTTTGTGCGTCATGTTATAGAATTTTGTGCCATTACTTCTAGGACCTTGTGTTATATATTTGTGAGCCATATAGTTGCTTGCTCGCGCAAAGTGCGCTACTATTCCTGACTGCCCTATATTTGGCACTTGTAATGTGCGCCGACCCAAGACTTTCTTGTGATTGATTGTGCATGCATGGGTCCTATTGTGCACTTGATGCCTATTCTAGATTAGTTGAGCTTGACCATGATTGATGATCTATGATCCCATAGTTTGAGGAATTGATGAGGCATTCATGGCTGTGACTCGATCATATGAGAGATGAGATTCATAATTAATTGTGACGCCTGACATGATCACTCATGATTTTGTGCCCAACTAATAGGTTTGGTATCCTAATTTGGTTATTGTATTCATGCCGATACACTTGTCTTGCTCGCCTGTTTATAAAGGCTACATTGTATACTGAGGGTGGGACTTTGGCCAACATGTACAATGAACGTGACATGATAATTCCTGCCAGGTGCATAATATTATATTCCTGAATTATTGGCATGAAAATGATAATGGGTCAGAACCATAATGTGGCTAGGTTATTGCTGGTTTAAATGTTACATCTATATTTGAGTGGATCCAGACTTGATTTCTTATATTAAATAGATTCATATCAAAGGTGCCCGTACTTTGTATGACATAATTAAGAGAATATTCCTGTGGCCACGATAATGAATTCTATATTATTGTAGGGTAAATTAGGTAACATAAAAGCTGATTAGAATATGGGAAGGGAACGACATCCCGAGATCGTACGTGACGGGCCGTCCCGTGATAATTTTTATGGCATGCAAGGCTGGCCACCACGGATATTGTATATCGTCCGCATGTAGTGGAGTGCAATATTTGACCTTTTAATATTTAAGACCGAGCCAACATTTTTTATATATGAAGGTTGGAATTGTTACTGATTTATTAACGCAGTGGCCCTACGGGGAACTGGTGCGACAATTAGCACGGTGGCCCTACGTGGAACTGGTACAATTATGATTTTCTGCTTGTATAATATTGGCTCGGTTAGCCTTGCTCGACATAAAAATATCTGAGGATGCTTATTATTATTATTATATCTGGGATAACCCCAGACTCCACATAACAAGCTATAACATTGTTTGGACGTTCTAACCTGACTTGGTTATGATTGTAATTTATATAGTAGCTTAGGGACATAGACGGTCATAGTATGGTATTCAACTTATGTCCTTGTTTGGTTGGGGAGTTGAGTCATTAAGCTATGATGGAATATGGATAAAACTATGACACATAATCCTAACTTGACCATAATCATGTGACGTACCTTATCTTGGGTGGCATGGCATTTTCTGTCCTTTTTTGTGAAGGACTGCCATGCTATCCTAAAGATGGGGCACACACCAATGATTCTTGGCTCCTGTACTATATGCTTGATATGGTTTTTGTTTCTTCATTCGTGCTTCCTTGTGGTACTTGCTATTTAGGGTCTGTCACGACCCACACCCGGATATTCGGACACGAGTACGTGGGTACGTCCAGCCTACGCCGCAGCATCGACGGTAGAACGCTGTCTGGGTCAACTTTGCTAATTAAATACCTCAACAATATATATATATATATATATATATATATATATATATATATATATATATATATATATGGTATATGTCAATCATCTCAACTCTAAACGGAGGAACAATATGGTATCATATAAATATAAACTATACTCAATCGTAATACAAACTAAGAAAGATAGAGCACGAATGGAATAACGAAGGAAATAATCACAATACAACAACAGATCTGAAATAAAATATACATGCCATAAGTCTCAATAAAATTCTAATACAAGTCCACTAAAATAATCTAAACCTCCTCAGTCTCAAGAAAGATACGCGCTCTGGTACTAAGTCTTCCTGGTCTACAGGAGTATCCTCTAATGGAACACCGTCCTGCGGTCCGTAGTATGTAGGACACTGGTCTACGAGCCAATCATCTAAAAATATATATCCAGACAGGATTGGAGCAAAGTACATACCTCTGAAAGCTGTTTTAAATACATAATCGAGCATATATAACAGATAATAGAAAAGAATACAAGATAACTAAACAACAGAATAAAATGAACTAGAGTGAACAAGTAATGTACTAGAATGAAGAATATATAATAGAATATCTGGAATATAATTGAAATAAATGAATTCTAACTAATGTGTCATAGAATACAAGTTCATTATGTGATCAGTTTAGGTTGAACACGAATACAATAAGGTAACTCGATTACAAGTATGGTATATAATCGATATGTACACGAATACACTGGGGCTTAATCACATAATCAACTTCTACTCCCCCATCCCCAACTAATACCAATGGATCCAATCATGACATGTTACGAACACGAATATGGACACATTGAACACAAGTAGTGTGTGAACACAAAGTATACTAAATTAATACCCGATACACACGATAAAATATATGTGAAAGAGTACCCGCTGAACACGAAAAGGGATAACATCTCATGACAGGATCCATGTACTACCAGTCCGTGAAACCACTGTGTCAGAATCAAGTATACAGTTCTAGAACATGCGATATATACACTATCATAAAATAAAAACTAACAGAGAAATGTACTCCCCTGAGGTCCTGAGCAAGATGTGTCTCTCGATGCCCAAGCTGGTATCACACAGACCTATATATGGTATATTGCATCAATACAAGGTTTTAAAATAAAAATAAGTTAAACTAGCTCAATTATAGGTCATAAAGCCATTTCTAAGTCAAAATAGTTAACGTAGGTCAGCTCTAGGTCAAACTTGGTCAAACTATCTATTTCTAGGTTGTATGAGTCCATCTCTAGGATATTGGGTCCATACACTATGTAACTAGGCTATACAAGCTATACTAGGATACTAGGATACCAATAAAATATTGTATCATAAGATACACAAGTTATTAGATATGAAATACTATAATATATATACAAGACAAAATATATAATACTCCTAGTCAAACTAATGCTAAGTGGATACCTTGGCTTTGAACCAAATGCGGTATCACACCACCTACACACCCTCTTGATATACAAACTTAATACCTTGAGTATAAACCAATACCTTGACATTACCTTGGTATCATAAGGTAATACAATATCTGACATAGCTAACTAATCAACATATTTAACATACCCATCGGATATTCAATACCCATACCCAAGATATCTCAACTCTCAATACCTTGGTGTAACTCAAGATAAACTAGAAATAATACTAACCAATGCTAACTAGTGCTTATATATATATATATATATATATATATATATAAGCACTAGTTAGCATTGGTTAGTATTATTTCTAGTTTACCTTGAATATATATATATATATACACTTAACTTACTAATAATATACATAACTAACTTATCAATAAAAACTAACTTAGCTTATTAACTAGCGTACTAAACTTATCTATAACTTAATTTCTAAGCACTGCTATACACTACTTCTGATTTTTGCTGCTTCTGATTTCTGCTGCTGCTGCTTATTGCTTTCTGCTGCTACTGCTGCTTATTGTTTTCTACTGCTGTTGTTGCAGCTTATTGCTTTTTGCTGCTACTTATTGCTTCTGCAGTGCAGCTGCTTATTGCTTTCTGCTGCTGCTGCAGCTTATTGCTTTCTGTTGCTGCTGCTGCTTCTTATTGCTTTCTTCCGCTGCTGCTTATTGCTTATGTAGTGCTGCTGCTTATGTCTGCTGCTTATCTCTGCAGCTTATTTAACTGCTGCTGCTGCTGCTGCTGATTTCTGCTTATCTGACTGCTTCTCCAGCCTATATATATATATATATATATATATATATATATATATATATATATATATATATATATATATATATGTTACCACATACCTACTCTAATGATGCCCATGCACTCTCCTATTCTTCCATGACCACCAACATATCAAAATAAAAATAGCACATACACATAATTATATATATACATATATATCATATAGCAATTATAATTATAATACTCTAATATCTATAACCAAGGTAAATTGGAAAAAAAAAATTCACTACCTCATTTTCTAAGAAAAGGGTATTTTAGTTATTTCATAATTAATTAAATATTATGCATGATAAATAATTATTTATTATATTATTTAATTATTGTTAGATGTTAGTTTATTGTTTTGGACTTGTGTTAGTGGACCTAACTAGTTTAGATTAGATCCATGGACCAACATTTATGATTAGTTAGGATTGAGCCCAACTAGAAGCCCATTCATTAGGAGGATGATTAGTTTAATTAAAACCATTAGACTAGAACCTTCTCTCCTTAATTATTTCTTCATGAAAGACCCCAAGGGGTATAATAAACATTACATAGTAGCTTGAGGAAGGGGCAAGGGGGGGCGGCCTATTAAAAGAGGGAGGAAAATTTTCTCTCTCCTTTTTTTATTTCAAATCTAGATCTAAAAATTTTCTCAACCAAATTTCTTCATTCCCACATCAATTTCCTACCAAATTTTATCCTAATTCCTTATCAAATCACCATTGGAGGCTAGTAGAGCAAGGATCTAGAAGGAGGAAGCAAGGATCTACAAAGAGGAGTAAGGATCTACAAGTTGGAGGCCAATTTTATCAAATTTGGAGGTTGCATTGAGAATCCATCTCCCAATAGGTATAATTTAGTTTTTTTTTCTTTAATTAGGTTCTAAATCTAAGATTTAACCATGAGAAATTAACCCATATGTATATGCAACCCATAGGATTTGGAATTGAGTTCATGGGAGGTCTATTGAGAAAGTTATGGTACTTTTTTTTATCAATTTTGGGGGAATTCCGAGATTGACACTTGTTGTATTTGTCAATTGGTCCTATAGATCAAATTGGTATATATTTATGTGTTTGTGGCTAGTGTCGTGTCCATAATTGGGTATGTGTAGGTCGTATCCCAACAAATTGGTGATACGTATTGATTTTGGGGTTTTCCTCCGACACGGGGCTTTGTGGATGTCATATTTTGACACGGACACGTAGATATGTGTTTGACTCTTTATATTGTTCATAAATATTATATTAGACTTGCTTGTGTCCTTCGGGGTATGTTTGGTTGTGTGGTGGACTCGTGTCGCAAGCGTATCATAGATATAATGTGATACGGGTGCGATACACTCCACGTGTTTGTTCTATTTCAATTCTAGATCCAATTTTCAATGTTCTTAGCTATTGGTAATATATGTATACATATGTATATAGACATAGTGTATTGTATATGTATAAGTATATGTAATTATATGATACCATATAGTTATGTATGTATATAACTATGTGATTGTGTGTGTGTGTATATATATATATATATATATATATATATATATATATATACATGTATGATGTATATATATTATGTGTATGATGCTACTATATCTATAAGTATGTATGAGAGGATGTGATGTATCTATCTATATGTATATATGTAAGTTGAAACATATATATATATATATATATATATATATATATATATATATATATATATATATATATGTGTGTGTGTGTGTGTGTGTGTGTGTGTGTGTGTGTGTGTGTGTGCATGATTATATATATATATATATTGTATATGATGTGGAAAGTTCACGTTGAGTATATATATATGTATATTGATATATATATATATATATATATATATATATATTATATATATATAAGCATGTGTATGTATGTATATATGCATAAGGTTGTATGTGCAAGAGGGGGGAGAGACTCGACAAGAAGCAGCAGCAGTAGCAGCTTAGAACAGCAGCAGCAGCTTAAAGAAGCAGCAACAGCTTAGAGAAGCCAGCAGCATCAGCTTAGAGAAGCAGCAACAGCCGCAGCTTAGAGCATCAGCAGCAGCAACTTAAAGAAGCAGGGGCAGCAGCAAGTTACAAAGTTAGGTAGTGGTTAGTTAGTTAAGTGATAGCTACTTCTAGTAATTAGTTATCCACTTAGTTATCTAGTTAGTATTGGTTAACATTGGTTATTAGCAAGTTGATAGATTAAGTTACCTAGTTTAATTAATAGCTATATGTATATACTTATGATTTATTAGTGAGATATAACTATATATATATATATATCTAGTGTAGATATGTGTACATGTGTTTACGTCTTAGTAGTGAGTGATTACTTTGGTAGTTGGTGTTCAATATTCATGTTAGTATATATTAGTAGTTTTTATTGGATTAATATATATATATATATATATATATATATATATATATATATATATATATATATATATATATATATATATATATATATATACCTATTAGTATAGAGTTAATGTTGGGTAGTGACTTATGAGTGAGGTTGCTTTACCTTGAGATACCAAGGTAAGTGTCAAGGTATTGAGGATACTCAAGATATTGGATTTGGGTACCAAGATGGGGGTTTAATAGTGTGATATCGAGTTTGTTCAAAACCAAGGTATCCATTTAGTAATTGTAATTATGATTAGTATATTTAAAATTGTTTGGATATGCATATATGCTATTTCATATCTTTTGTTTGCGTATCCTAAGATACGGTATCTTAATATCCTAGATTTAGCTTGTATGGCCTAGTTCCTCAGTGTATGAACCCAATATCATAGAGATAAACTCATGCAACCTAGAAATAGGTAGTTTGACCAAGTTTGACCGGTTTGACTTAGAGTTGACCTAGTTTGACTATTTTGACTTGGAAATGGCTCTTTGACCTAGATGTTGACTAGTTTAACTTATTTTTATTCTGAAACCTTGTATTGATGTTATATTCCCTATCTAGGTCTTCGAGGCACCATACCAGATATCCGTGATACTATTTACTATTCATCGGATTTCAAGCGAGTATATTCTCTGATAGTTTCTCATTTATGATATCATCTATGTTCATTGTATCTAGTGTAGATATCCATAATTTCTTGACACGATGGTTACACGGATTGGTATATCTGGATCTCATCATGAGATGTTATTCCGTGGTATATATGGTGTATATTGTGTATGCCTTGTTCCATTGTTCTTCTTGTACATGTACAGACACTGATTCTCGGGAAGAGTCGCTATCTTCTTAGAGAATCCTGTGCCATAGCGTACCATGGTTGGATCTACTATACCAGTCAGGGTTGGGGAGTATGTAGTATAGATATGTGATCATACCCTCCTTGTATCAAGTCTTGTTCATTGAATAGTATTAATCAGACACCACACGTATGATTAGCCAGTCCATAATATTGTATCAAGTTTCCAAGCTGATCACATGTTAAAGCTGGTACTCACTCACTTAGTCATTAGTATTCTTGTTCATTGCCATAAGATTTATTCTTGTATTTATTTCTGGTATTTCCTTTATTTTATATCTCTTGTATGTTGCATCTTGTATATTCACATCTATTTACTATTACATAGTTTATATCATTGATTAGAACTGCTGTTAGAGATGTACTATGCTCCTTTCATGACTGGATATATTTTTTCCAGATGATTTCAGGGAGTGGTATCCTACACATTACAGGCCTCAGGATGTTGTGGGCTTAGAGTCAGAGACCCTGGCTCAGGAGGGACTCATCCCGACTGAGACAGATGACCCGGGACTTGTAGTTTCTTAGTATTATCTTGTACTTGATTTGTCTCCAACTTATTGTTTAGTATTTCTTCAGACTCATTGATATTATTATTTAGACTCATGAGTGTTTGGTGACTATTCTATTCTTTATCATATTCGTGTTATTCTCCATCTTAGATCTATGATTGAGTATATTGATATTGTTGGTGGCTCATTATATTGCTAGACAGATTACCCAAACAGCTGTCTAGCGTCGATTCTGCGGCATAGGCTGAACGTTGTTCCCGATTTGCATCCCTACACCGGGTGCAGGTCATAACAGAAATGCAAGAAAAAAAATACGTGGAGTGCATCATACCCGTATCACACTCAATCTATGATACGCTTGCGATACGGTTCTACCACACTACCAAACGTACCCCGAAGGACACGAGAAAGTCTAAAATCATAATTAGAAGTAACACAAAGTGTTAGCTACTCGCCTACATGCTCGTGTTAAAATATGACACGCTCAAACTCCCGTGTCGGAAAAAACCCCCCAAATCAACTTGTATCGCCAAATTGTCTGGATACGGCCTACACGTATCCAATTGTGGATATGACACTAGTCACATATAATAAAACACATGTCAATTTGGTCTAATTGACCTATTGACAAACACAAGATGTGCCAATCTCAGAATTCTCCCAAAATTGACACAAAATACCATATAACTTTCTACATAGGCCTCCTATGAACCTAATTCTAATTCCTATGGGTAGTCTTAGTACATGTGAGGGTTTCTAATGATTAAATTATATATTTAGAGTTGAAATAGAGAGGAAACACTAAATTGAACCTATTGGGAGATGGATTCTCAATAAAATCTCTAAATTGAGTGTTAAGAGTCTTCAACTTGTAGATCCTTGCTCCACCTTACAGATCCTTACTTTCTTCTTGTAGATCCTTACTTTTCTCCTGTTCTAATAGCCTCTAATGAAGAATAAAGAAAGAATTGGAAAGAAATTTGGGTAAAAATTGGTGTAGGAATGAAGGAATTTGGAAGAAAAAAATTCTATATCTAGATTTGGAATAAAAAAATAAAGAGAGAGAGTCTCTCTCCACTCCTATGGTGGTCAGCCTCTACTCCCTCTTCCAAGCTACTATGAAATATCCATAATACCCCTTGGGGCTTGTCATAAAGGAATTAATTAAGGAGGAAAGGTTCTAGTCTAATTGGTTAAACTAATTAATTTATCCTCCTAATGAATGGGCTTACTATTGGGCTCAATTCTAACTAGAATTAAATATGGTCCATGGATCTAATCTAAACTAATTGGTCCACTAACACAAGTCCAAAATTAAATACTAACATCTAACAATAAATAAATAATATAATAAATATATTTACAACATGCACAATATTTAATATTATATTTCTAAAAAATTATCCATGCCAAATTACCAAACTACCCCTAGCTAAAAAAGTGAGGGTGACAATCCTACCCATCTTAGAAAAATTTTATCCTCAAAATTAAGGAATAAACTAACTACAAAAAACAATCATTACAAGCAAGAAAGAATTATGCCTCACGGCTCAAACAGATAAGGATATCGCTCGTGCATCTCGGCCTCTCACTCCCAGGTACTCTCTCCTGGCGAATGATGCCTCCACGCGACATACACCAAAGGAATGGTCTGGTTCCTTAGAACCTTCTCTCTCTGATCCAGAATCTCAACTGGCTGCTCTAGATAACTAAGGGTAGGGCCAAGCTCGATCTCCGAGTGACCCAACACATGACTAGGATCCGTCACGTACCGTCTCAACTGTGACACATGGAACACGTTATGCACTCCCTCCAATGCAGGTGGCAAGTCTATTCTATAAGCAACTACACCGACCCTCTCAAAAATACTGAAAGGTTTGATGAATCGCGTACTAAGCTTTCTGCCTCTACCAAAATGAATCGTGCCTCGTGTCAGAGAAATCCTCAGAAACATCAAACCATAAACCCAGCACTAAACACAGCCTTAGCACTCTAACAAAAATAAATAATCACAAGCAATACAAGATAAAATCTATACCTCAAATTCTAATGGTCTCCGGTGGCTATCAGCCCAATGCCGCTGTCTGTCCTGTGCCACTCGAAGTCTATCCCTGATGAGCTTCACCTTCTCAGCTGCATCAACGACCATCTCTAGTCCCAATAAGGCTCTCTCACCAATATTATCCCATGATAATGGAGTGCGGTATCTCCATCCATATAATGCCTCAAATGGTGATATCTCGATACTGGCCTGGTAGATGTTGTTGTAAGAAAACTCTACCAAGTGAAGATGATCCTACCAAGAGCCTCCAAAATCTAAACCATAATTGCGTAACATATCCTCGAAAGTCTGAATAGTCCTCTCCGACTGCCCGTTTGTCTGAGGGTGATATGCGGTGCTGAACTTGAGCTGAGTGCCCAAGCTAGCCTGTAAACTCCTCCAGAAGTGGGACGTGAAGTGACTCTCCCGATCCGAGACTATGCTCACTGGAACTCCATGCAATCTGACTATCTAAAGCACATACATCTTCGAGAACTTCTCCGTAGACGTACCTACTTTGAATGACAGAAAGTGGGATGATTTGGTCAACCTGTCTACGATGACCCAAATCATATCTTTACCTCCTAGAGAACGCGGAAGCCCTGAAACAAAGTCCATCATCACATGCTCCTACTTCCACTCTTAAATGGGTAAATACTGAAGTAATCCACCTGGTCTCTGTCTCTCCGCCTTTACCTGTTGGCATATCAAGCATCTAGATACGAGGCTAGCCACTTCCTACTTTATACCATACCACAAAACGTGCTCTCTTATATCCCTATATATCTTGTTGACACCTGGATGCATAGAGTGCTGAGATCGATGCACCTCCTAAAGAATCTCCTCGCGCAATGCTCCACTCGACACACACAACCTGGTGCCATACCGCAATGATCCATCATCTGAAATACTGAAGTCCTCTGCCAATCCTATCCAGACTTGTGCTCTGATGCGCCTCTCTGACTCACCCTCGAACTGTGCATCTCTGATCCGGTCTATCAACTCTGACTGTACCTGAAGTCCCCACATTTGGACTGCAACTCCAGGAACTAATACCTCAATACCCAAGCTATTAAGATCGGCCAATAAATGTATGTCCCTTATTAAATGCATAACTACTGGATACCTGCTCAAAGCATCCGCGACTACGTTGGCCTTCCCTGGATGATACTGCAAAACAATATCAAAGTCCTTCATTAACTCCAACCGCAGTCGCTGCCTCATGTTGAGCTCTTTTTATGTAAACACATATTTCAAGCTCTTGTGATCTGTAAAGATCTCTACCTAATCTCCAAACAACTAGTGCTTCCATAATTTAAGAGCAAAAATAACTATTGCCAACTCTAAGTCATGGGTAGGGTAATTCTTCTCATGCGGGAGTAATTGCCTGGAAGCATAGGCAATCACCTTCCTGTTCGGCTGCAACATACAACCCAAACCCCTACCCGATGCATCACTATATATAGAAAATCCTCCTGCCCCTGATGGCAATGTCAATATTGGAGTTATAGTTAACCTCTTCTTTAGCTCCTCAAAAGCAGACTGACAATCCTCAGTCCAGACGAACTCAATGTCCTTCCTGGTTAGTCTAGTCATAGGCTCTGCAATCCTGGAAAAATCCTGAATAAATCTCCAATAATAGCCAGCCAATCCAAGAAAACTCTTGATCGCTTCTACTGAACTCGGGGTAGACCACGACTCAACTGCTGAAATCTTCTTCGGTTTTACTGAGATTCCGTCACCTGTAATCACATGCCCGAGGAATTCAACCTTCTCAAAGAAGAATTCACACTTCAAAAGCTTGCCATATAGCTTCTCCTTCCTGAGGGTCTCCAGAACTATTCTCCGGTGCTTCTCATGCTCCTCCGGGATCTTCGAATAAATTAATATATCATCAATGAATACTATTACAAACTGATCCAAGTACTGATAAAATACTTTATTCATCAAGTTCATGAATACCGCTGGGATATTGGTCAACCCAAACGACATCACCAAGTACTCAAACTGCACATACCGAGTCCTGAAAGCTGTCTTCGGAATGTCTTCCTTCTTCACTTTCACCTGGTGGTACCCCGACCTCAAGTCTATCTTTGAGAATACTTTCGCTCTGGTCAACTGATTAAATAAATTGTCAATCCGCGGCAACGGATATTTGTTCTTGACAGTGAGGTTGTTGAGTGCCCTGTAGTCGATACACATGTGTACTGACTCATCCTTCTTCGGTACAAATAATAGAGGAGCACCCTACGGTGATGAACTAGAGCGGATGAATCCCTTGTCCTGCAACTCATCCACCTTCTTCTTCAACTCTGCTAGTTCGTTGTTCACTCTATAGACATGTTATGATATTGGCTCTGTGCCTGGTTCCAAGTCTATAGAGAACTCCATATTTTTGTCTGGTGGAAACCCTGGCAACTCCAGAAAGACGTCCATATACTCAGCAATCAATGGATGTGGCATATCCTACTCTTCTACCAAAGCTCTACAGAAGTCTCCTTAGCTCTCCTTTGTTGCTCCTCTGATGAACTCAAACTCTGATTCTCTTGGTATCTGGAACAAAACTTTATCGCTTCGACAATCAATACTAGTATGGTGCCTAATGAACCAATCCATCCCGAGGACTATATCATAGCTCGGAAGTGGCATTACGAGTAGACATACGCTCAACTCTCGGCCTCTCAAGAAAACTCTTCGGTCCTTGCAAACATAACTGACCAGGATATGCCACCCCCGGTCTTGATCTTACAAGTCCTCGCCAATGGTTCAGTCTCAAGGTGATGTTTCAAAGCAAAAGATACATATACAAAATTGTGTGAAGCACCCGAATCAAATAAAGCATGAGCTGGAAAAGAATCAAGATATACTGAACCTGAGATAACATCACCAACTAGCTCCTCCTCCTCGACGGTCAAGGCGAAAGCTCGCCCCTGTCGCTGGGCACCTCTCTACTGCTGCTGGTGCTGAGCGAACTTCTACTGTTGTTTTGGTAGAGGAGGTCCTCTCTGCTGTCCTGCTGGTGGTCTCGCGGGTTCTCTCTGTGCCTGAGCTCTACACTGAGCTGGACGAGATAGAACTTTAGGACAATCCCTCAACTGATGGTCTCCTGATCCACAGAATAAGCATTGGCCCAATCTCATCCTACATGTATCCCATCCATGTTCTTGCTTCTTACAGAAGGTGAAAGGAATAGTTGGCCTCTAGATCTGGTGCATCTGCTGTACCGGTGCTCTAGCTGTGTCACCCTCACATTTTCACTCAAGGGTAGTTTGGTAATTGACATGGATAATTTTAATTTTAGGATTATTTATATTTAAATATTGTGCATACATGATTATTATTTATTGTACTATTTAATTATTGTTAGTTGTAGATTTATTTTAGACTTGTGTAGTGGACCTAACCTATTTAATTAGATGCATGAACCAACATTTTAGATGAGTTTAGTTTGAGCCCATGAATTAGGCCCATGGATTAGGAGGTTGATTAATTAGTGAAACCATTAGACTAGAACCTTCCCTCCCTAATTAATTTCTTCATGAGAGGCCCCAAGGGTAATTAGGATATTTTATACTAGCATGGAGAGGGTATATGGCCGGCCATAGTAGAGGAGGAGAGAAAAATATTTTACTTTTTAATTCCCAATTCCTTTAGATCTAGTTCTTTCCTCTTTCAATTTTCTTCATTCCCTCATCATTTCTCCACCAATTTTTCACAAATTCCTTCCCTATTCTTTATTGGAGACTTCTACATCAAGGATCTACAAGAAGGAAGCAAGAAACAAGAAGGAGGAGGCCAAGATCTACAAGGAGAGGAGCTACTTTGTATTTGGGGACTTTTTATTGGGAATCCATCTCCCAATAGGTACATTTTAGTTTTTTTCCTTCTAGTAGACTCTAAATCTGAGATTTAATCATGAGAAACTAACTCACATGCATAGGCTATCTATAGGAATTGGTATTAGGTTTATCAGAGACCTACGGTGAAAGTTATGTGCAATTTAGTATCAATTTTGGGCAAATTCCGAGATTGGCACATGTAGTGTTTGTCATTTGGTCTAATAGATCAAATTGACATATGATTGTTTGTTTGTGACTAGTGTCGTGTCCATAATTAGATACGTGTAGGCTGTATCTCGTCAATTTGACGAAACGGGTTAATTTTAGGGGGTTTTCCTCCGACACGGAGCCTTGTGCATATCACATTGTGACACAGGCACGTAGTTAATCTAATTACTATATGTATTATTCATATTTAGTGTATTAGACTTGCTCGTGTCCTCCGGGATGCGTTTGGTTGTGTGTTGCGGCCGTATCGCAAGCGTATCATAGAGTTAGTGTGATACGGGTGCTGTGCACTCCACGTATTTGATGTTTTGCCTTTAATTCTATACGTACATGTGTATAATATATGATATTTATGTGATATATATATGTATATAATAGTGTATATGAGTTTGTGTATATGTATGTATATATTAGAGTACATAGTTATATATATATATATATATGATATTTATGTGATATATATATATATATATATATATATATATATATATATATATATATATATATATATATATATATATATATATATATATATATATATGTATATAATAGTGTATATGAGTTTGTGTATATGTGTGTATATATTAGAGTACATAGTTTTATATATATATATATATATATATATATATATATATATATATATATATATATATATATATATATTTAAGTATGAGAGTATATATGTATCTATATACATAAGTAATTATGATACCTTGATACATATATCTATATGTGTATATATACATATATATAGCTAGTTATCTATGTGTGTGTGAGTGTTTATGGGTATAAACGTATATGTGTGTTTATGTGAGCTATGTGTTGTGTTTGGTGTGGTGTGTGAGTGAGCATTGTGGCAGCAAGAAGAGAGGAGAGACTGTGTAGTATCCTACTGCACAGTGTTTCAGTATTTGACAACAAGGTTGGGTGCAGAGGTGCAGTCGGGTATCAATGCACAGCACAGTGCATTCGTGCACAGCATGTGTGCATCATTGTTCAAAAGGGGAGGCCGGGCTGCACTGAAGGTGAGCAGCTACATCACTTCCAGTGGAGGCTCGGGCAGTGACAGAGGAGGAAGTGCACAGGAAGGAGTGCAGCAGCATGCCTCGAAGAGCAGTCCACTGTGAATTTGAGCAGTCTCTAGCAGCAATAGCAGATCTGAAGAGCCTGCAGCAATGCAACCGAGATAATAGCAGCTACAGCACAGTGGAAACCTAAGGAGAAGAGCTACTGGGATATATCATGCAGTAGAATGTGCACTCAGTGGCAGCAACAACTCATGGATGTGCACACAAGAGTCTACTCGAGGCAGGTAGTTCACAGTATTCAGCCAATGTGTAGTTCCCTGAGCACAGTATTATTATCTGCACAGTGCAGGTGTAGTAGTGTCAGTATCTTCAGTTAAGGTATCAGTTTCATATTATTTAGATGAGATTTTGGGGTAGTTTAGTATTCATTGTATCAGTCAGTTTCAGGTATCCAGCAGTCCAGTTTCAGATTAGTTAGTTAGTAAGGTTTTTTATTATGAGTAGTTAGCTTAAATTGGTTAGTTGGAGGGTTAGTACATTGGTTAGTTGTCTAGGTGTGTTGGTAGTTGTATTAGTTGATATTGTATAGTAGTTAGAATGTTAGTATATAATTAGTTTTGTATGTATCTATGCTGATAGTTAGCTATTTAGCTATATGTATTTATGTAGGTATGGATGTATTATATTATAGTTAGTTCTCTAATAGTATTGAGATATATTATAGTAGCTAGTATATGTTAGCTTATAGTTAGTATATATTAGTTTGAGGTTTTATTTATATATGTGTTATAGCTATATGTTAACTGTTTTGGGTTACCTCGGGATACCAAGGTAATACCAAGGTATGGGGTCGATACCCAAGGTATTGAGTTTGGGTATCGAGATAGGTGTGATACGCATTGGTGCAAGGCCAAGGTATCATATTTTCATTTGTATTGTTATAGTATTACAATATTTGACTTGAATATATATCTAAAATACTATTTTCATATTTGAAAATTTGCATATCTTAGGATACAGCTTTTTGAATGTCATGTAGTATCTTAGCTTAGCCAGTATAGCTTAGTTTCATATTGTATCGACTTAGTGACTTAGTGTTAGACTCTTGCAACCTAGATTTCATCGGTTTGATCTAGAAATAGCTTATTGACCTAGAATTGCATCAAGTTAACTGATTTTTATTCTTGAACCTTGTATTGATGCAATATACCATATATAGGTCTGTATGACACCAGTTTGGGCATCGAGAGACACACCTTGCTAAGGACTTTAGGCGAGTATATTTCTCTGATAGTTTTTAATTCATAATATTGTATATATGCATGTTCTAGAATTGTATACTTGATTCTGACACAGTAATTTCATGGACTGGTACTACATGGATCCCGTCAGGAGATATTATCCCCTACCGTGTTCAGCGGGTACTCGTGTACATGTATCTCATCGTATATATTGGGTATTGATTTATATTTCGTGTTCACACACTGTTCGTGTTCAGTATGCTTATTCGTATGCACCCACTGCTCGTGTTCGGTAGTGGTTATGATATTCGTGTACACCCACTGCTCGTGTTCAGTGGTTATATTTTGTGTTCGTAGCGTGTCGTGATTGGATCCATCGGTATTAGTTGGGGGTGGGAGAGTAGGAGTTGATTGTGTGATTAAAGCCCATTGTTACATCATGTATATTCTGGTTACATACCTCACTTGTAATCGTCTTACTTGATCATTTTCACCCAACCCGATCACATAATGAACTTGTATTCTGAGGCACATTAGTTTAGATTGCAGTTTACTTTATCATATTGCTGATATTCATATTATTGTTCTATATTTTCGTACATTACATGTATATCTATTGTTCATTCATTCATATGTTTAGTGATCTTGTATTTTATTTCTATTATCTGTTTATATGCTCGATTATGCTATTGAAACTGCTTTCAGAGGTATGTAATTCGCTCCAATCCTGACTTGATATATTTTTCCAGATAACTGGCTTATAGAGCAGTGTCCCACATTCTATGGGCCGCAGAATGACGTACCTTTAGAGGATACTCCTATAGACCAGGAGAACTTAATTGCAGAGCCCGAGGAGGTCTACTTTATTTGTGTTGGATTATATTAGACAATTATTTTGTTGAGATTCACAATTTGTATTATTATTTCAGATTATGGATTGTATCTTCTTTTTTTCTTCGCTATTCCATTCGTGCATTGTTTTTTCCTTAGTTTGTTTTGTGATTGAGATTATTTATACTTGTGAGATACCATATTGCTCCTCCGTTTGGAGTTGAGATGATTAACAGGTACCATATTATATTGTTGAAATGTTAGATTGTTAGAAATGACCCAGACATCGTTCTACCGTCGATTCTGTGGTATAGGCTGGGCGTAACCACATACTCGTGTCCGAATATCTGGGTGCGGGTCGTGACAAGTTGGTCCATGATACTTCTGCCTCGGCTGCTGGAAATGCCTCTGGTGCTGTTGCTGAAAATGAGGCCGCTTCATTGGACCCGTGTTGATACTGTATCCTCCTATGTCCCTCGGCCTCTTAGAGACAATCTCTATGTCATCCTTTGCCATATGTGCCTGTCTTAGAATCTCCTCGAAAGTAGCGGTGGGATCTCCATTCGTATGTGATTTGATCTCCCTGTTCAGGCCCTTCCTGAACTTCCTGGCTCTTCCTCTGGGGTTCTGCCCCTCCACAAAGTGGTCTAATCTGTAATACTCTGCCGCATACTCATCCACCATCATACCTTCATGAACGAGGTACTGAAACTGGCTCTCTAGAGATGTCTGAGCCACATATGGAAAGAACTTTTACTTGAAGAGCTCTTTGAAAGCTTCCCAAGTAAGTCCTGGTACTGAGATTCTGGAGTCCGTCCTGAACCAATTGAAAACAATATTGAACATCATGCTCCCCACGGCCTCTATCTGCAACCTCTCTGGAATTTGCGCCAACCGCAGGTTCCTCTCAATGTCTTCAATCCAATCATCAGCATAAATAATTCCTTCAGTGCCTTTAAAGTCCTTCAGCCCCATCCTCTTAAAATCTATAATAGTCCCCGGCCTTGGCTGCTGCAGGGTGAACTGAGGTGGTGTCGTCTGTGGTTGGACTAACGCGAATCTCTCGACTGCTGCGAGCGTAATCTGGTGAGCATTCTCAATGCCCTGCCTCATAACCTCTGACTGACGTTACTGCGTCTCCATCATCTGCTGAAAGAGTGCAAACATCTGCATCTAATCGATTGCGGATGGTGGGGGTGGAAGATCCCATGAAACTGTCGGTGTTGCCCTCTATACCGGAGGTGGAGCACCTCCGAAAGCTGTTGTAGAAATGCCCACCTGGATCGGTGAAACGGACCTCTGGAATGTAGCTTCTGGAATAACGTCTGATGGTGCTGCCCTCATAAGCGACGAAGTGACCGACCTCGCTGATATTGTGCCTGAGCACTGGGAACGCGTCTTCAGCAGCATCCTGAAGATAGATTGAAACAAAGAAATCAATATTGAGTATGATACGATATCATCAAAGAAGAACAAATTTTATTCAAAGCAAATATTCAATAGATAAGGATAGCAAAACTGATATTGAAAGTATTTTATAGTTGTGATTGGGTATACTTTTAGCCTAAATTATATATCCTAAAGCAGGCTCGTAGCAGTACTTTAGGTGAGCACTATTACGATATCGCTCTAATGCAAAACCTGACATGCATGGGCCACCACTAAAAAATGTGTCATGACCCGTACCCTGATATTCGGGCACGAGTACATAGGTACGTCCAGCCTACGCCGCAGCATCGGCGGTAGAATACTGTCTGGGTCAACTCTACTAACTAAACACCTCAACAATATATATACGGTACCTGTCAATCATCTCAACTCCAAACGGAGGAACAATATGGTATCATATAAATATAAACTATACTCAATCATAATGTAAACTAAGAAAGATAGAGCATGAATAGAATAACGAAGGAAAGAATCACAATACAACCACATATCTGAAATAAAATATACATACCATAAGTCTCAATAAAAGTCTAATACAAATCCACCAAAATAATATAAACCTCCTCAGGCTCTGGTACTAAGTCTTCCTGGTCAACAAGAGTATCCTCTAATAGAATATTGTCCTACGGTCCGTAGTATATAGGACACTAGTCTACGAGCCAATCATCTGAAAAATATATCCAGTCAAGATTGGAGCAAAGTACATACCTCTGAAAGTAGTTTCAAATACATAATCAAGCATATATAACAGATAATATAAAAGAATACAAGATAACTAAACAACATAATGAAATAAACTAAAGTGAACATGTAATATACTGGAATAAAGAACATATAATAGAATATCTATAATATAATAGATATAACTGAATTCTAACTAATGTGCCATAGAATACAAGTTTATTATGTGATCAGTTAAGATTGAACACGAATACAATAAGGTAACTCGATTACAAGTGTGGTATGTAATCAACATATACACGAATACACTGGGGCTTGATAACATAATCAACTCCTACTCTCCCATCCCTAACTAATACCAATAGATTCAATCACGACACATTACGAACACGAATATGGGCACATTGAACATGAGCATTGTGTGTATATGAATATAAGCACACTGAACACGAGCAGTGTGTGAATACGAAGTACACTAAATCAATATCCGATACACACGATGAAATACATGTGAAAGAGTACCTGCTGAACACGGTAAGGGATAACATCTCCAGACAAGATCCATGTAGTACTAGTCCATGAAACCATTGTGTCGGAATCAAGTATATAGTTCTAGAACATGCAAAATATACACTATCATGAAATAAAAACTAATAGAAAAATATACTCGTCTGAGGTCCTGAGCAAGGTGTGTCTCTCGATGCCCAAGCTAGTGTCACACTGTGGTGCTCCGTTCCCCCTATTTGGGGAGCGCGGCTAAGAAATACAAGACGGTATCGTTCGATCGGGATAGATTGAAACAAGAACTCATCCTTGTTATAGATTTGCTTCTTTGGAATCGATTTCCATATTCAGTGGACCGTGCCCCCAGGATCGACTTAGCGGCAGAGTCAGGAGGGACCTCTTCGCTGCATCTTTTGTTGCCAAGTTTTCGTTGTCGCTTGTTGCTTTTGTGCCTTGAGTTGGTTTTCGGATTTGCTTACGTTTTCTTGAAGGGTTTTGATGGATTTTATTATTTTTTTTCGTTGAACTGTACTTTAATTCCGAGATTGGAAAGAGTAGAAGAGGTAATGATCAGCTGTTAGTGGCAATGCAGGTAAACGAGCAGTAGGCGACGCGCATCCTATCGCAGGCACGCAATAGTATAACAAAGATGCCACACTACTACGATATCGCACAACTTGCGAAGTCTGACCTGCATGGGCCACCACTAAAAATGTGTCACGACCCACACCCGGAATTAGGGCACGAGTACGCGGGTACGTCCAACCTATGCCGCAGCATCGGCGGTAGAACGCTGTCAAGGTCTTGATACTATCTAGCCAATCTCACACAAGCATCTAATCTCCATAAGGAGGCACGGATGACACAAATAAAATGAACACATACTCAATCACAGGACTACAGCACGATAAGGTATCGAACAAAATTAAATACAACACAAGTCAAAAAGTAATAATCTAACTCAACAAATATCCAAGTCTCATCAAAAATGTCGGAGACAAATCCGGTACCAAATAGTCTGCTAAAAGAACTAACTCGAAGATTAGTGATTCCGGCTAGACCTCCCGGAATCACAACTAAACTACCAAGCCCAAGTTGCAGCTACTCACCATATGGTCCATAAAGTGTCGGACACCGGTCCTCTAAGGCATAGTCTGGAAAAATGTTTCCAGTCAGGAAGGAGCAAAGTACAAATCTCAAATAACAGTTTCATTTAATTGATAAGGACTATAAAGCAATAAACAGTTGATGTTAGATACTGAGAAGACAGTGAAATAAATGCAATGGCAATAAAAGAGAGGCAGGCAATGTAAAGAGACAGGCAATAGGCAATATGGTACAGTCAGTGCATGTATGAAAATAAAAAGAACAAGGTACAGTATCATATACGGGTGATGTAGTATATGATTTAAAATAGGAAACTGTAATCTATTCTATGTGTTTGAAATAGAAGTTTCGAAATGTGATCGGCTTGGGAACATGTACGATAGCTATATGGCCTGGCTAATCATATGTGAAGAGCATGATTAACACTTACATTGTTCTATACTGTATAAAGGGTATGATCACATTTCTTGCTAACTACTCCCCGCCCCCAACTAGTACTGTGGATCCAACCATGACACGTCACGATACACGAGCAAGTCCAATCTATCATGTACGATGTCTAATATATATGTCGTGTACAATGTCCAACGATAATCAATGTAACATCTCATGACTGCAGATCCAAGCTATACTAGTCCGTGTAGCACAGTGTCAAAGATTCAGATGTAATATTCTAGATTATTGAACTTATAGAAATTATCAATAATTGGAAATTATCAGAGAATGTACTTGCCTTGGGTCCTTAGCTGGTGAATACCGAGGTCCTGTTCCAGAGTATCGTCTGGAAAAATCAACAGTCCTATAGACATAACACAATATAACATTTGCATCAGATGCTACGCTAACACACAGTCAAAACACTGGCCTCAGGGCCATGCCAGGCAGGGCACTAGTCAACTAGGGTCATCTGGTAGGGATGTACATAAATATACATCGCATTAACTAATCATATATATATAATTTCTATCAATTACAATAATAGATATATGTAAAAATATATACTTTAAAATAAATAATACTTGTATATATATATAAACGTAATAAATAATACTTGTATGTATATATATAAACATAGTTCATGGAAAGGAATACAATACGTATTTATATTTGTATACATACTAAAAAGAATTTAACATAATATATATATATATATATATATATATATATATATATATATATATATATATATATATATATCTAAAATATATACCAATATAAATTATACTTGCTATAGTTGTATATTTACCAAAATACGTACATTTATATATTAACATATATCAAATACGTTCATATACATATATATGTTGTCAACATCATTCTTAAACATACTAATATTAATTCACCAAATTAAATTTATACCATATATATATATATATAGATACACCAATAAATACGATATTATATACTTGTATACATGTATATTTATATGTCAAGGCATACGTATTAACGTATATTATGTTATATATAAAAATATATGCCAATTAATATATTGAAATATACTAAGTATATATATATAAAATACATGTATATACATACACCAATTATATGTACACAATTCATTATATTGATTTATATACACTATACATTATGTACACCATAAATTAACTACTATACTCTATACATCACATACAGATATTATACATAAATTAATCACTGTACTCCATACATCACATACATATACCATACATTATATTGTATATTAAAGAGGGAAGAAGGAGAAGGAAAGAAGCTCACAGGGGCTTGGCCGGAAATGGAGGAGCTGGTGGTTGGCTGGCTGGCCGGGCCACACGGGAAGCTGGCCGTACTGGTGGTAGTGATAGTGATGGTGGTGGTGGATGGTGATGGTGGTGGTGGTGAGAGTAGATGGTGATGGTGGTGGTAGATGGTGATGGTCGGAGCACAGGGAAGGGAGAATGTGCTGAGGGCTCGACGTCGGGAAGAACGACAATGGTGGTGGTGGATGCAGGCCGGAGAGGGGAGATTGAACTGCTGGAGGAGCAGCTGGGAGTCGGGTTAGCCGTCGAGGCTGAGCAGCGGCCGCCGGAGGGGTGTACACAGGGAGTCGGCTATAGTCGGGATGGTGGGAGGCCGGAGGTCGGGTTGCCCGAGGGTGGAGCTGCCGGAGTTGAGGAAAGCAACAGAGGGAGGAGAGTTGTCCGACGGAGGGAGGAAGCTCGGGTTGGCCGCCGGAGTGCTGGGCTCGGCCGGGGTGCACAGGTGGAGCTGTCGGAGGGTGTGAACAGGAAGTCGGGGTGAGGGTGAGTGAACAGTGTGGGGAGGATGCTCCGGGGTCGGCTGACGCGAGGGAGATGGAGGAGGGCTCCTCCGGCGGGTCGGCCGGAGAAGAGAGCCGTCGGGGGATGCCTGGCACAGTGGGGTGGTGGAGATGGTTTCCCTCCTCCTTTGAAAGTTTAAAAAACAAAGGAAAGGAGAAGAAGAAGAAGGAAGAAGAAGAAGAAGAAGAAGAAAAGAGAAGGAGAAGAGAAGAAGAAAAGAGAAGGAGAATGTTCATACTTTGGAGAGAGGAAATGTGGGGGCTTGTGAGTAGGTGGGGAAACCTAGGTTTTCTAGGGATTAGGGTTTGATGTGACATGACATTATATAGGGAGGGAGGGTGTGTGAATTTAAGGGTGAGGATGGACCCATAGAATGAGTGGTCCAGATTTGTCATGAGGGGAAAATAATTCATGTAGGAATGAGGGTGGTGGATTTAGTTAAAGTATTAGGGATTCCTTCATTGTTTAAACAAATGGGGTGTTGACACCAAAAGTGCAAATTTGCAAATTAGCCCCCTTAAATTTGGGTATTTGCATAGACGCATAAAATGACGAAAATTTGGCGTACGATTCGGTGTCCGGTATTTTGTAGGGTCAGGGGGCGCTATATATTTGGTATGGGCTCAAATAGCAGGGCACTGGAATTAAATTGGGATTTTCAGAATCGGTTAAAATAGTATCCTCAATTTAATTAGAAATAAATGTAAGTTGTGTTCAAAAATTAATTAGGAGTATATGGGGCCAAAATCAGGTCAGGTCATCAATACCAATAATGAAGTAGACTCAGAACATGATATTACCCTAGTTTGGGACGTACAAAAAATAGGTCAAGATTGCCTCCAATTTCGATTGGAACGCACAACAATACAAAATAGGAATTTATTAAATAAACGTCCGCGATGATTTTTGTGCGGCTAGAAATAAGGTACAGAGAGCATAATTATGAGTTGCAAAAATAGCAGAATGGAAGGCGAGCATGTCTAGGGCAAGATTGTAAAATTTGTTGGAAGGCAAAAGTCAGGGTAGCGCTCCAAATGTCGAAGCAAAGGCAATGCGCAATAATTAATTAAAATACGGTAATTAATTAAAATCTCCAACAATTAAATTCTAGATAAAATAATTAAATACAGAATTCCATAATTCGGACAGGCGTTCATCTACTGGGCTTCTAGGTCAAGTTTGCTAGCTCAAAACAAATTAATACTGTAATAATTATATATTTAATTACACATCACATAATTATTTAAATTAAATATACTATCATGCAATTACTTAATTGTAACTACAATAATATTAAATATTGTTAAAAGTCGAAAATATCTCTGTTTTCGGAACGTGGTAGTGACAAGTCTACCCTCCTTAAAAGAATTTCGTCCTCGAAATTTAAAATCCTCAAGGTAGCGTTTATTCATACACATTATCATTTCCCTCAAAGTTTAAATCAACCACGAAATCAGGTAATAATCCACAATGTCTTTTCATAATTTTTTAAAAGTTCTGAAATTATTGCATTCCTGAAAATCCTCGAAATAAAATCAAAGTCCCTTTTTATTAAAATTTTCCTTGAAAGTTTTAGTTAATAATCCAATACTCAGAATTTAATATCCACTCCTCAATTTTGATTTTAATCAATGCACATATATAAAAATGTAATCTCGTTCCACAAGTTTGAATTTAAACATTTATCCATCAAAATTTTATTTCTCGATTTCCTCTTCCTCAAAATACCCAACAATGCGATACTTAAAGATTCTCTAATTGCAACATCCCATATAAAATTCTAAAATTCATAACTTGCAATCCAATAGTTTAATGACAATCTCCTTAACTTTCTCAAATTCTAATGATAACCTCGGTCATATCATATCCTTCATAGAATTAATACATCATAAATTCTGCCATGTTAAATTCTTGGCCCTTTATTTAAATCGATGCTTATCCTCAAATTTTAATCATCGTGTCTCTCTCTTGTCAAGTCATAACCCCTTCATGAATCTTCGTCATGGTTAAACCCCAATAATCATGGTCTAAGAAAGATCTTCCTACAATCATACAACATGCAACCTAATGGGATATGTACGGTCATGGTATCCTTTGTCATGGTATTGCAGTCTCTGTATCAGGGTGTACTACTAACTACATTCTAACAAGAAAATCATGCATACAACTATGGTACTAAGGAATCAATCAATCAAATAGAGAGGGACAGAAGGAAGGAAAGAATAGAACCTGCTAACACATTACCTGCAGTATCGGTCTCCTCGACCGTCATCGCAAATGCCCCGCCCTGCTGGGGTGGTTCCCTTTGCGGGTGCTGAGCAATATACGGTTCCACAGGTAGCCTAACTGGATCTCTATAATCTGAAGCTGCGCGCTGGCCGAGAATATAAGGGGCTAGAAGACAATCCCTTACTCGATGTCCAGCAGCGCCGCAGTGCAAACAAAGTCCTAGCCTCGTTCTACAGCTCTCCCAAAGGTGACCTGACTTTTTACAGAAATGACAAGTCTGCTGTGTCTCTCTCGGAGGCTGTTGCTGATTCTGCTGAGCACGGACTGGGGCCTGGTACTGCTGTTGATACTGATACGCCCATGGATGTTGCTGGATAGGAACTAGTGCTAGGTACTGCGGTGGATGCTGAAATGTTCCTGGTTGTTGCTGAATATGAAATGGTACTGGGTACTGCTGTTGGTGCTGAATACGGGGACGCTTGGCCGGTCCTGCGCTACCATTTGTATCTCCAAAAGTATTATGACTCCTCTTAGGCCTGAGATCCAAATCCTCTTCTGCAATCTGGGCATCCATCAAGATAGCCTCAAAGGTAGCGGTACGACGACCAGAAGTGCGTGACCTAATCTCTCTCGTCAGCCCCTTTCTAAATTTCCGGGCTCGATCTCCTGGGTCCCGAATCATAGACGATGCAAAATGGCTCAATCTACAGAATTTTGTAGCGTACTCGTCGACCGACATGTTTCCTTGAACTAAGTCATGAAACTGACTTTCCAAGGCTCCCAATGCCATATCGGGAAAGAACTTCTCCTTGAAGAGGTCCTTGAAGGTCTTCCAAGTAAGTCCTTGCGCAGTAATTCTCGGCTCCGTGCGATACCACGTGAGTGCGATATCGAACATCTGACTGCCAGCGGCTTCTATCTGCAAGTTCTCCGGAATCTGGGTCAATCGCAGGCTCCTCTCTATATCCTCTAGCCAGTCGTCAGCGTAGAGTATCCCTTCGGTGCCCTTGAACTCTCGAGGCATCATCCTTTTGAAGTCCACTATAGTGCCTGATCTCTGTTGCTGCTGGCCAGGAAACTGCTGCTACTGTGCTACTCTCTCCAAAGCTTGGAGAGTCACCTGATGAGCATTCTCCATGTTTTCTCTCATCAGCTCGGTTTGTGCCTGGTGCGCTTCTGCTTGCATCCTCTGAGCCTCAGCTTGAACTCGCTGAGCGTCTGCCGTCACTCTCTGGGCATCTACCATGCCCTGGATCAAGGTAAACATCTGCTTCCCGTCAATGGGTAAACCTCCGGGAATCAGAGTCGGTGGAGGAGGAAGGTTGTCCGTCACAGCTGCGGCAATCCTATAAACAGGTGGGGGAGGAGGATCCCCGAAAAGTGTAGATACTCCTACATGTATCGGAGATGTAGGAGGAACTACGGCTGTCTGTCCCTCAGGTGGAGAGGTGGCAGACCCCTCTAAAGCTGATGTTCCGGCTCTCATAGACCGTGTCTTCGGTGACATCCTGAAGACAGATCCAAAGAATCAATTTAGGCAAAAATGCGATATCATCAAGGAAGGACAGTACAGTTCTAAAGAAGCAACATTCAAGATAAATAGATTGGAATAACATTCCTAGTTGTGATTGCACAGGTCAAAGATACATCCATGGTCTGATACCTCTATCCCTCTAAGTACCACAGTTCTACTACAAGCACACTCACTGCTAGCTTCCTTACCTACTGCAATCGTTGATACTAGTTATTCTTATCACTCAAGTGCATATCAAATGCAATACACCATACTAAGTACTGCTCTCTCCAATACAATCCTAGATGAACACCTAAGCCAGATGGCAGTAAAATCTCAACCATGCTCAAGCCAACATATCCTTACATATGCACCTCATCTATTATATACTAATATATCTCTCTCACTATAAGATTTTATCCTCCAAATAAAGTCCTCGAAACTAACTCCTCGAAAAATTTAAAGTATAATGCATATACCTTCCTCAAAGTCAAACATTCAAATACTGAACGAAAATTTTATCACTTCCAAAAATCCTTACAGTTTTGTCAATGTTCATTGAATCGAATATGAATTCCTCAAAATAAATTTTAATAACATAATATCTCAACTTCTCAAAATAAAAAATGCAATTCGTTTTCAATCTTCAAATTATAATCCATATCTAGTAATCCAATAGCCCTAGTGTTAATCTTCCTCGCTGTCCTCATCGACATGCGTCATCAGATAATACCATAAATCAGTCTGTAAATTTTATCTTGATATGAAATCAAACCCTACAATGAAGCCAAAATCATAATTTAATACCTGATCAACAATCAAAAAGTGAGAATGGACGGAACAAGGGAATAATTTTAAATTGGAAATTATAACAAGATTCACAGGGGTCATCCCAGGAATCTCTCAAGGAATTGTGATTGAGTATTCGCTCTCGTCCTAGTATCCTATGTCCTAGATCCTATCGCAGGCACGCAATAGTATAACAAAGATGCCACACTACTACGACATCGCACAACTTGCGAAGTCTGACCTACATGGGCCACCACTAAAAATGTGTCACGACCCGCACCCGAAATTAGGGCACGAGTATGCGGGTACGTCCAGCCTACGCCGCAGCATCGGCGGTAGAACGCTGTCAAGGTCTTGATACTATCTAGCCAATCTCACACAAGCATCCAATCTCCATAAGGAGGCACGGATGACACAAATAAAATGAACACATACTCAATCACAGGACTACAGCACGATAAGGTATCGAACAAAATTAAATACAACACAAGTCAAAAAGTAATAATCTAACTCAACAAATATCCAAGTCTCATCAAAAATGTCGGAGACAAATCCGGTACCAAATAGTCTGCTAAAAGAACTAACTCGAAGATTAGTGATTCCGGCTAGACCTCCCGGAATCACAACTAAACTACCAAGCCCAAGTTGCAGCTACTCACCATATGGTCCATAAAGTGTCGGACACCGGTCCTCTAAGGCATAGTCTGGAAAAATGTTTCCAGTCAGGAAGGTGCAAAGTACAAATCTCAAATAACAGTTCCATTTAATTGATAAGGACTATAAAGCAATAAACAGTTGATGTTAGATACTGAGAAGACAGTGAAATAAATGCAATAGCAATAAAAGAGAGGCAGGCAATGTAAAGAGACAGGCAATAGGCAATATGGTACAGTCAGTGCATGTATAAAAATGAAAAGAATAAGGTACAGTATCATATATGGGTGATGTAGTATATGATTTAAAATAGGAAACTGTAATCTATTCTATGTGTTTGAAATAGTAGTTTCGAAATGTGATCGGCTTGGGAACATGTACGATAGCTATATGGCCTGGCTAATCATATGTGAAGAGCATGATTAACACTTACATTGTTCTATACTGTATAAAGGGTATGATCATATTTCTTGCTAACTACTTCCCCGCCCCCAACTAGTACTGTGGATCCAACCATGACACGTCACGATACACGAGCAAGTCCAATCTATCATATACGATGTCTAATATACATGTCGTATACAATGTCCAACGATAATCAATGTAACATCTCATGACTGCAGATCCAAGCTATACTAGTCCGTATAGCACAGTGTCAAAGATTCAGATGTAACATTTCTAGATTATTGAACTTATAGAAATTATCAACAATTGGAAATTATCAGAGAATGTACTTGCCTTGGGTCCTTAGCTGGTGAATACCGAGGTCCTGTTCCAGAGTATCGTCTGGAAAAATCAACAGTCCTATAGACATAACACAATATAACATTTGCATCAGATGCTACGCTAACACACAGTCAAAACACTGGCCTCAGGGCCATGCCAGGCAGGGCACTAGTCAACTAGGGTCATCTGGTAGGGATGTACATAAATATACATCGCATTAACTAATCATATATATATAATTTCTATCAATTACAATAATAGATATATGTAAAAATATATACTTTAAAATAAATAATACTTGTATATATATATAAACATAATAAATAACACTTGTATGTATATATATAAACATAGTTCATGGAAAGGAATACAATACGTATTTATATTTGTATACATACTAAAAAGAATTTAACATAATATATATATATATCTAAAATATATACCAATATAAATTATACTTGTTATAGTTGTATATTTACCAAAATACGTACATTTATATATTAACATATATCAAATACGTTCATATACATATATATGTTGTCAACATCATTCTTAAACATACTAATATTAATTCACCAAATTAAATTTATACCATATATATATATATATATATATATATACACCAATAAATACGATATTATATACTTGTATACATGTATATTTATATGTCAAGGCATACGTATTAACGTATATTATGTTATATATAAAAATATATGCCAATTAATATATTGAAATATACTAAGTATATATATATAAAATATATGTATATACATACACCAATTATATGTACACAATTCATTATATTGATTTATATACACTATACATTATGTACACCATAAATTAACTACTATACTCTATACATCACATACAGATATTATACATAAATTAATCACTGTACTCCATACATCACATACATATACTTTACATTATATTGTATATTAAAGAGGGAAGAAGGAGAAGGAAAGAAGCTCACAGGGGCTTGGCCGAAAATGGAGGAGCTAGTGGTTGGCTGGCTGGCCGGGCCGCACGGGGAGCTGGCCGTACTGGTGGTGGTGATAGTGATGGTGGTGGTGGATGGTGATGGTGATGGTGGTGGTGGTGAGAGTAGATGGTGATGGTGGTGGTAGATGGTGATGGTCGGAGCACAGGGAAGGGAGGATGTGCTGAGGGCTCGACGTCGGGAAGAACGACAATGGTGGTGGTGGATGCAGGCCGGAGAGGGGAGCTTGAACTGATGGAGGAGCAGCTGGGAGTCGGGTTAGCCGCCGGGGCTGAGCAGCGGCCGCCGGAGGGGTGTACACAGGGAGTCGGCTGTAGTCGGGATGGTGGGAGGCCGGAGGTCGGGTTGCCCGAGGGTGGAGCTGCCGGAGTTGAGGAAAGCAGCAGAGGGAGGAGAGTTGTCCGGCGGAGGGAGGAAGCTCGGGTTGGCCGCCGGAGTGCTGGGCTCGGCCGGGGTGCGCAGGTGGAGCTGCCGGAGGGTGTGAACAGGAAGTCGGGGTGAGGGTGAGTGAACAGTGAGGGAAGGATGCTCCGGGGTCGGCTGACGCGAGGGAGATGGAGGAGGGCTCCTCCGGCGGGTCGGCCGGAGAAGAGGGCCGCCGGGGGATGCCTGGCACAGTGGGGTGGTAGAGATGGTTCCCCCTCTCCTTTGAAAGTTTAAAAAACAAAGGAAAGGAGAAGAAGGAAGAAGAAGAAGAAGAAGAAGAAGAAAAGAGAAGGAGAAGAGAAGAAGAAAAGAGAAGGAGAATGTTCATACGTTGGAGAGAGGAAATGTGGGGGCTTGTGAGTAGGTGGGGAAACCTAGGTTTTCTAGGGATTAGGATTTGATGTGACATGACATTATATAGGGAGAGAGGGTGTGTGAATTTAAGGGTGAGGATGGACCCATAGAATGAGTGGTCCAGATTTGTCATGAGGGAAAAATAATTCATGTAGGAATGAGGGTGGTGGATTTAGTTAAAGTATTAGGGATTCCTTCATTGTTTAAACAAATGGGGTGTTGACACCAAAAGTACAAATTTGCAAATTAGCCCCCTTAAATTTGGGTATTTGTACAGACGCATAAAATGACAAAAATTTGGCGGACAATCGGTGTCTGGTGTTTTGTAGGGTCAGGGGGCGCTGTATGTTTGGTATGGGCTCAAATAGCAGGGCACTGGAATTAAATTGGGATTTTCAGAATCGGTTAAAATAGTATCCTCAATTTAATTAAAAATAAATGTAAGTTGTGTTCAAATATTAATTAGGAGTACATGGGGCCAAAATCATGTTAGGTCATCAATACCAATAATGAAGTAGACTCAGAACATGATATTACCCTAATTTGGGCCGCATGAAAAATAGGTCAAGATTGCCTCCAATTTTGATTGGAACGCACAACAATACAAAATAGAAATTTATTAAATAAACGTCTGTGACGATTTTTGTGCGGTTAGAAATAAGGTACAGAAAGCATAATTATGAGTTGCAAAAATAGCAGAATGGAAGGCGGGCATGTCTAGGGCAAGATTGTGAAATTTGTTGGAAGGCAAAAGTCAGGGTAGCGCTCCAAATGTCGAAGCAAAGGCAATGCGCAATCATTAATTAAAATACGGTAATCTCCAACAATTAAATTCTAGATAAAACAATTAAATACAGAATTCCATAATTCGGACAGGCGTTCATCTACTGGGCTTCTAGGTCAAGTCTGCTAGCTCAAAACAAATTAACACTGTAATAATTATATATTTAATTACACATCACATAATTATTTAAATTAAATATACTATCATGCAATTACTTAATTGTAACTACAATAATATTAAATATTGTTAAAAGTCAAAAATACCCCTGTTTTCGGAACGTGGTAGTGACAACCTATTGTATGCTAATTCATTTAGAATATTCTATATATGTTTCAATTTTAGTTAGAATGCATACTTCTTCTATAAATTATGCTAAGTATGGAATACACCTTGTATGCGAATAATTGTTCAGGGAGGCTATGCAAAATGAATCATGCAATGTTACTTATCTTGTACTCGTGTTGCCTCAACTGCATAAATTATTAACTTAGTATACATACCGTTTGATCACGGACAACTTGTGCACAAGGTCTTAGTTCCTGCAGACGGTTGCTGGGGCACTGGCACCGATCCGATCTAAGTGAAACTCTATTGTAATGTCTATTGTACTTGACGAGATGGCTTGTAGCGCCTATTGTACTTTCGCTGCATACCATTCTCGCTAGTGACTAGTATCCTTTGTGGCATACGCCAGTGATCCCCCTCGTATATTTAAACCTATGCAAGCTAACTTGTGTCTTCGTGGCAGGGAAGGACATGGTAAGTATTGTGCAGGTGGTTCAGACGTGCAGGTAAATATCACCGAACGGTGGCAAGCTCATTTCAGTAAATTTTTATATATACTACTTGCTTGTAAAATGAACTAAGGCAAGATAGAAAGACCACGATTAATATGCATGCTTCATATAAACAACGTGTTGATTGGTATAGTTGCGTTAGCTTGCCTTCACCAATACGTTTCGATGTACTGACTCTCGTTGAAACAGGTTTTTCGCACTAAGGAGAGCCGAGCGAGGAGTAGAAGTCAATCCCCGATCCAGTCCAGCTGTAGGCGCATCCAGAGCGTGCCATCTTTTGAAGCATTTTGAAGCTAGGAGCTAGCAACCCAAACCTGATGTAGCTCCGTGGGAAAGCCATTATCCCGCCTGGAGGTCTTTATATTTTGAAGTTTTAGTAAAGGGATGTAATGTACAGGACAACTATCTTATTTTGTGTCAACTTTTGTAAGCCCATGCGGCAACCTTATGACTCGGTTCAAGAGTTTATAATAGATGTTCATTATCAATAAAAAAAACTTTTCCATGTTTCAACTATGTGTTTCAATTTATCTGCCTACTCTGAATATGTGCTCGCTATGCAAAATACCTTAGTCTTGTGCGGTGCGCAACCTAGGCCCATACGGCGTCACACCCGGGGGACGACTATCGATTCTACAGAATCGGGGTGTGACATATTGGTATCAAAGCACAGCTTCAAGTTCCTTTGACCCTCGTGTTGGAAAAGTTCCTTTAACGATCAAATTCCTATGCGAACTCTTGAACTCGTTAGGCCAAAATAAGATACGTTCATATAATGAGTCCATAATACATTATGATCCTGATGTAATTTACCTTCTTTTGAAGGAATGGCACCAGTGCAATCCTCAGCACTAGCACCGGGCGAGACACAAGCCCAAGAAAGTAGTTCCGGCACTTCGAGAAGTTCACGGAGCCAGCGAGCCATGTCTCGCATCGATCCCATCTAGAAAATAATGCGAATATTGGAGGCAAACCAACAAAGGGACGAGGCTCGCTACGAACGGGCCGAGAAGCGAGCGGAGGAGAGGCAACTCAAGTTTCAAGGCAATATAGAAGCCCGATTCTCAGTCCAACAAAGACAGGTAGATACCCTGCAACATATCGTGCAGACTTTGGCCTCCAACCAGTCCACGGCAATAGCAGCAACGCCAGTGGAGCAACCCGTGCTTGAAGTCGAGATGCCTCAAACTCCAAGGAAGAGGGATGTGACTGCCTTCGACTTTGGCGACTTCAAGAAAGTCTGCAACACACCATTCAAAGGGACTGAGGACCCAATCGTGGCTCTAGATTGGTTGACCGAACTTGAAGACCATTTCTCCCTGCTAGAGGTCCCCGAAGAGAAGCGCGTCGCATGCGCTCAACTACAGCTCCGTCTTAACGCGCACGATTGGTGGGACATGTATCGACGATCTCTTCAAGTTGACCATGGAGAGGAGGCGATCACGTGGGCTACTTTTCGTGCCGCATTTGAAGAGGAGTTCATACCCCCTCATGTACGTCGTCAGAAAGAGAACGAGTTCGTACAACGACGGCAAGGCAGCATGACAGTAAAACAGTATTTCGCCGAATTCAACCGACTCTCCAAATTCGCAAGTTCCTATTTACCTGATGCAGCGAGTCGAGATAGAAGGTTTAAAGGCGGTCTACGTCCTACTATCCACACGCACGTAGTCGTTCATCAGTACAAGACTATACGGGGAGTCATGAATCATGCCCTATCTCTTGAACCGCAGTATCCTGATGTTGCTGCCGGCGCTGTGCATACCTCCAATCACAAACGCCAAAGCAACGAGAAAGGAAACAGCGCTGCAAAGCGTCCAAACAACGGCGGCAAGCAAAGAGAAAATTCAGATATACTATGTCACTTCTGCAGGCGGCCAGGGCACACGATCGATAAATGTCATTTGGAACTTGGGTTATGCTTAGCTTGTGGCGAATCAAACCATGCACTTCGTGACTGTCCGTTGCGTCATAATCTCTGTCCTCAACATAATGTTTCCTAGCGGTAGGTTCTATTCCTAAGTTTCATAGACGAAACTTCCAATTAGTTAGGTAGGTTGTGGTGCCCCGTTTCCCCTATTCGGGGAGCGCGGCTAAGAAATACAAAACGGTATCGTTCGATCGGGATAGATTAAAACAAAAACTCATCCTTGTAATGGATTTGCTTCTTCGGAATTGATTCCCATATTCAGTGGACCGTGCACCCAGGATCGACTTAGTGGCAGAGTCAGGAGGGACCTCTCCACTGCATCTTTTGTTGCCTAGTTTTCGCTGTCGCTTGTTGCTTTTGTGCATTGAGTTGGTTTTCGAATTTTTTTGCGTTTTCTTAAACGGTTTTGATGGATTTCATTATTTTCATTCGTTGAACTGCACTTCAATTCTGAGATTGGAAAGAGTGGAAGAGGTAATGATCAGCTGTTCGTGGTAATACAGGTGAACGAGCAGTAGGCGACGCGCGAACGGAGTTCTGAAGCACCTCTTTCCTTCTCCCTTCCAACCAACTAAGTGAGTGGCTTATATTCAAATCAGTTGACCCTCCTTCCAAGTCTTCACACCTAAAAATCTTGCATTCTTGTTGCCCCGATCAAATGATACCAAGTAATAACTAAAAGATGTCAAGATAAAAAGGGAATAGACTTAGTTTAGAATTGCTTGTCAATTAACTTGTGAACGGTTACCTATTGCATGCTAATTCGTTTAGAATGTTCTTTACATGTTTCAATTTTTGTTAGAATGCATACTTCTTCTATAAATTATGCTAAGTATGGAACACACCTTGTATGAGAATAATTGTTCAGGGAGGCTATGCAAAATATATCATGCAATGTTACTTGTCTTGTACTCGTGTTGCCTCAACTGCATGAATTATTAACTTAGTATACATACCGTTTGATCACGGCCAACTTGTGCACAAGGTCTTAGTTCCTGCGGACGGTCGCTGGGGCACTGGCAGCGATCCGATCCGGGTAAAACTCTATTGTATAGTCTATTGTACTGGACGAGATGGCTTGTAGCGCCCATTGTACTTTCGATGCATACCATTCTCACCAGTGACTAGTATCCTTTATGGCATATGCCAGTGATCCCCCTCGTATATTTAAACTTGTGCAAGCTAACTTGTATCTTCGTGGCAGGGAAGGACATGGTAAGTATTGTACAGGTGGTTCAGACGGGCAGGTAAATATCACTGAATGGTGGCAAGCTCATTTCAGTAAATTTCTATATATACTGCTTGCTTGTAAAATGAACTAAGGCAAGATAGAAAGACCACAATTAATATGCATGCTTCATATAAACAACGTGTTAATTGGTCTTCAACGTGGATGTTGTGCAGTAGTTGATCATGGCTGATCTCCATCTTTTTTCGGTGCATGTCCGAGGTAAAGTTGCTCTATCCAGGTGGGAGCTTGGCAATGATACCTCCCACGATAAAAGCGTCGACGATGGTCATGCGATCATCCTCAAGTTTTTGATGAAGCTTGAGAAATTTCTTTACTTGAGGCAACATCATCTTGTCGTCCTCAAATCGCATGTTCCAAATCTTTTCGGTCACATGGATCTTGTTTCAGTTATCATCCATCTTGTATTACTTTTTTAGAGACTCACAAACGACCTTAGCATGGTCCGTCTTGTAGTATGACTCTGCCAGAGTATCCTCCATGGAGTTCAGAATCAACAGCTTGTAGAGGCTGTTGTCTCTCATCTACTTGTTCTGCTTAGCAGTTGCATTAGCAATCGCCCGAACAGAAATATCATCACCCTCTGGAACAACAGATTCTGGATCCGTCAACACGTAGTCCACCTATGCGAGTTGAAGATTAAGGGTAACCTTTCTCTTCCAGGCGTTGCAATGATCCCCATAAAAATTTTTAAGTTTGTTAAAAATTGCGTCGAGAAGTTTTGCACGATTGTTCTCCATCTTTCTCGGATCTTTCTTTGAGATTGTTAGTCCCGAGGCTTAATCAAATATGGTGAACTAGAAGTTGAACTCGAGATCAGGAGTTCACACAAAAGTTCTCTCACTGATATACCTCGACCCAACGAACAACTATATAAAAGTATTCTGATTATAACTTACTACTACAAAAATAATAATCAGAAAATAATTTGTGTTCATCCTTGCAATCGTAGTTGCAGATAGACAGAACAGATTACAACTAGCAAAAGAGAAGAGGAAGGAGAAGAAAGAAATGATCTCAGCTTGCTGGGGTAGTGAAGATCACCGTTGCTCAAAGTAAGATTTGTCTCACACGATCTGCTCCCAAGAACCAACAAGTTCACGTAGAACTTCTGGAATGCTCGTTGTCACCTCTTTCCTGAACTCGCACGAACACTTTGGACCCCAATGGCGACAGCAACAGAATCTCTTTTTGTCTCTTTTTTTTGAAATAAATTCTCAAAGAGGCAAGAAGAGAGTATTTATAGAAAGAGGGCAGAAATCCTAGCCATAAATCAGTTACGAAAAGATAGGAACTGTTTTAATACAAATTCCACAAAAAACGGATATAAATAACTGGTCATATATTTTCATAACCATCACATCCTGCAATCAGTGGGATCATCCGCCCACGCGCCCACGACTCATGCGTCCATGCACGAAGAAGCGCATAGCCGCGCATGGCTACGGGTGCACCCTCTCTGCACCAGCACATGCGCTCGCGCATGCAACTCGCGCATCAAATAAGCACAAGTTGCTGACGTGCTAAGTGCAAAATGAGCCAACAAAGCGCCACTTTGCGAGTTCGAGCCCGAGTCAGAGTCGCTAAGCCCCTTTGGGGCTTAGCTCCTATGGAATAAATTTCGAGAGCATGACAAAAAGTATAAAGCTTACATTTAGGAGTTAATCATTTTTTCTCCTAATAAAACTACCCCTACATGGCACCCATGTACCCCACCACACCCCATGTGCACACCTCAATACATACAAAGTATTATATTGAGATACCCACTTTGTGGTGTAACCAATGTGAGACTATATTTACTAGTCCAAAGAAAACAACACCAACAATAACTAACAACATTATGGAAAAAAGAACATTCTAAAACATGATAAGAAAATCCATATCTCATATGCTCGCCTTTAATTCTAGCTTCTTATCCTTGTTCTCCAGATACTCTTCAAAGTACTATAACATTCTTCTTGGAATTCTTCAAATCTAGTGAATAATACTAGTTCATCAAACGATATATAAATCCTTTGTCAATAATAGAAAAATAAAATAAAATAAAATAAGAATATAGGAGATGATGGGATTTTGGAATTCCAAAGTTAAGGAATAGAAATAATTAATTCCTAGGATTCATTATGGTGTTAAATCAAAATATGGTAATAGGATACTATCTATCATATTCTTCCTAGTGTCCGAAATTCAATCATAGCATGTAAATTGAAAACAATCACAACAAACAATATCACAAACTCAATAAATAATTGAGAAAATTTGAGTTGCACCATATTTTATTTATCCATATTCAAGGTGCACCCACACGATTACCATAATGTAATTTTTAACCAAAATACTTTTTCCCTCTTTCCACCCCCCCCCCCCCCCCTCCTATATTGTGTACGAAGGAGGATATTTTTGTCCAAAATTTTTGGTTAAAGGGGTTGATCGTTAGTTGAAGATGATTTCCATCAAAAGTGGGAGGTGTCATACATTATGGTAATCGTCTGGAATGCACCTTGAATATGAGTAAATAAAGTTGGGTGCAACTCAAATTTTCTCTAAATAATTCACAATCATAGTTTCCTAAATGAAATACAATTTAGAGAACATATTGGATCACACCGTAATATATATATATATATATATATATATATATATATATATATATATATAATGTCACGTCCCGATTTCGTGGAATCGATAGTCGTCCCCCAGACGTGACGCCGTGCAAGGCTTAGGTATTTCGCATAGCGAGCACATATTCAGATTACGCAGATAAATTGAAACAAAAAGTTGAAACATGAAATAGTTCTCTTTATTGATAATGAACATATAATTACAAACTCTTGAACGAGTCAGAAGGTTGCGGTACGGACTTACAAAATGTTGACACAAAATGAGATAGCTGTCATGTACATATATAGTATTTTTAAAGGGATATGAGCCATATGTTCATATCTTCATGAGCCAATACACATGCGGACCAATAGGAAATGAGTGTACTGGTGCACATGGATGCACATGAGATGTAGTAGTCCATTCATATTGGTCCGCATATGCATAGCTCAAATAGATATATGAGCCTATGGTTCATATCCCGTTTACCTATATATATATATATATATATATATATATATATATATATATATATATTGTTGATTACTATTTTCGACATACGTAGTAATCGAGATAAGGTTTAGCTAACTTATTATTATTGTTTCCGAATACTTGGAATAAATTAAGAAATTCAACAATTGTTTATGTTCAATGTTATCACAATATATAATATTTGTGGCACCGGATTCTAAGCACGTATCCTTCAAAGATAATCTACTTGATCTCAAATATATGATATTATTGCCAAGACACTAGATGGTTCGGATTTCCTACAACTCCATGATTTTAAAGCAAGTGATCGAAGTTCCATGAACAAACCAACTCCGACCCAAAACAGGCCGTGGTGGAGAACACCCGCCCTATCACCACCACCACCACCACCACCACCAATTTTTTTATTTTCTTGTAAGAATTAATTTTTAGATATTATTACCTTAAAAAATATAATATAGTCCCTCCAAAATAATGTAATTTGCCGTGGGTGCTTGTATTCCTCATATCAATAGGCTTTCTTTCAGCTTAAATTTGCTAATTAATTTAATTCTTGAATTAGTTTTCCAATAAGATTTATTGCAAACAACTAAGCAGCATTCTAACGCCCTTTTTTTTTTAAAATATTTCACAAACATCTATGAGAATATCGTCAGTATACTGTTGGATCAAAGATATCTAAAATTTCAAAAAACACTGCGTACAACTTATCTGAATAAAATATTATATGAACCAAATATCCACCAATATTTTATAAACCAAACCAGCCGGTATACCAATATATCAGCATACTACCAGTAATTTTTTTCTTTAATGACCTTTTGTTTTCACAATTTGTTTGAAAATTGTGTGTAAAACAGTACATTTTCTTACTCAATTTGCTTTCCTGTAAAAATCAGCTTAAGGAAAATTTAACCTGTCATGTAGTGAAAGGCATATATTCCATTTTGAGTTGTTTTAAATTATGTCTTTTTAGTTTTAAACTTATGTAATTATTAGCACAACTAACCTAAGGCAAATATCAGCCAACTAAGCCAAAGATATTGCAAGGTCTTTGCACTATAGATGCTGTAGGCATTTAGACGAAGAAGACAGAAGACCACCACCAATTTCTTAAAAAAATAACAAGACATTCTGATTGTTGGTTTGATATAAAACATGAACTCTGTTGTCCATCTGACAATACAAAGATACAGAGCGCCCAAAAGAAATATACAAACAGTAAAGAACTGTACACAATTTGTGCAATCGTCGCAGACCTGCACAAAACATGCAAAAAATTCAGTATAACATAATGAGCAAACAAGTTTACCACACGTTCAGGTTGTGGGAAAAAGTTTGTCTTACAAGTTCACACAAGTTGCAAAATGTAGCTCTATCACAAAATTGTTGCTTACATAAATTGACATAATGATAGAATAACAATGCAGGACCTATGCTCATGGACGTGAATCAATAAGAATATACTTGAAGACAACATGAAGTTTAAACTAAAATAAAAATGAAACCTTTATTTCGAGAAAAAAAATGTGCGAACACGACAGATATATATTGTCTCAAGAATATGCCACATTTTTTATGAAAATCTAATTCATTAAACCATGCACCTACTTGCTAGCACACAAATATGTACATTATTTACTTCTTTGCCATCCTTAATTTATTTGTAACTATTATAATCTAACATACTAAGGCTTGATTTGGGATTGCTTATCATAGGGCACCACACAGGATTTACATATTGCACTTTTCCAATTAGTCCACAAGGATCACATGCCCATATTCTAGGACCATATAAACATCTTATACATGAAACCATTTTGCCATAAGTACCTCCATATTTCGACGAGTAGTATTGGTCAATGGACCCCAGTTAGTGATTCAAAAATCCCCTTCCTCGATCTTTATTTCACATAAAAATTCATAAATTATTATGATAGCAATGAAATTGGATAACCCAACTTTCACAGGCATGGGTATTAAATCAAATTTCTTAGTTTACATAGCATATGTGTAGGGTTTTCTTTTTTCGGAAAAGTCCCAAAATCTGTTGGTAACAACAGCTTACCAAAAAAAAATACAAAAATGAATTCAATTTTAGGACAGATTTTTCAAACAATTTTTTGGCTGGTCAAAAGTTGCTTCTGCTGCTGCTTTTCAGCAGCAATCCTAGACCAGACCTGCTATTGTAGCAACTCTTTGATCCCAATTGTGTGTATATAAAAAAGTACCTTTATATATATAAAGGAACTTTTTTAATATTCAACCATAAGCTTAAAAAGACGCCCTTTCTAAAGACCATATTTTGGCTGTCCTTGGGCATCAAGTGGTATACACTTTTTCTAATCGCAACATATTATCAAAGCCAACAAAACTTGTACGGAGATTCAAAATGGAAAGAATAAAGCGAATTTCCATGAATTATTTCCAATAAAAAAATGAAGAGGCAAAATAAGCTCTATAGTCAATGTTTCTAACAGCCATGTGAGCCTCCGTAGTCGATGTTTCTAACAGCCCTATTAGCCTCGGTAGTATTCAACCATAAACTCCAGAAAACTTCACTTTCTAAAGTCCAACAAATTATGGTAGCTCTTGCACGGCAAACGGCACAACTAATCTTAACCAAGGTTGTGAAAAGCACTAAACGCTAGTCGGACGGGCACCCGCCGCCTAGCGTCTAGTCCGTCTAGACAGCCATCTAGATCTAGGCAATTTAAAAAAAAAATTCAAAAATTCTACTGAAAATTGCAACAAAAAAAAAATTTGAATTGCACCCCACTTTATTTACCATAACTCAAGGTGCACCCCACTGCTTTACCATAATGTGCAACACCCCCCTCCCCCTTCCGTCAAAAACCGTTAATTTTTGACCGAAATACCCCTAGTAAATCACCATTCTCCTCCTCAGTTTGGGAAGAGGGAAAGGGTATTTCGATCAAAAATTACCGTTAGTTTTTTACGGAAGTGGGGAGGGATTATACATTATGGTAAAGCAGTAGGGTGCACCTTGAATTATGATAAATAAAGTGATGTGCAACTCAAATTTTCTCAAAAAAAAATGTATAGTCGGACACCTGGGAGGACTAGCAAGCAACAGGCAGTCAGCAGGGGCCTAGCGCCTGGACGCCACCTAGGCCATCTTTTAGAACAGAGACCTTAACACACTGCCAAAGCCAACAAAACTGGTTGCCCTTGAACAGCAAATAGCACAGCTATGCTTAACACACTGCCAAAGCCAACAAAACTGGTATAGACATCCAAACCCAAAAATTAACAGAATGCAAGCCAATGAGTAGAGGCTCTCTCCAACCAAAAACTTGAGCAGAAAAATAATATCAGAAGCCACCTTCCGGCCAATCTAGCCACAAAAACCTTCGTGCACCAAGCCAAAAACTGTAAACCGGGTACTCTTATGATGTGCAATCCTAGGAAAGTAAATGGTTAAGAAATAAAATCGTGAGTAACAAATACTTGGCATTGTATACTTTGTACTAATGAAGGACGAAAATCCATGGTTGTACCAAGCACAAATCTTGATACATACATATGGATGAACTAGTGGTTTCTCCAGCTTTCAAACTCAAGTTGTGCTGCATTTCACTCTCACATGTTACGTTTCCTATGCTCAAACAACCTCCTATTAATTTATTCCATTTGCCCCAAACTTCCCTTAGCTGAAGTAAAATTTATATAATAATCATTGAAGCTAAAATCTGGACTAAAGGACAGTTTTCTAACTATCAAGCCTCTCCCTGATGATATTAGCTGGTCTAATGAAAATCTTTCCTAGGAAGGTACCGAAGGCAACATACGGTTCCACAGGTGTAGGGGCTATCTTTTTTCATTAGTTGGACCAGTTAAATTTAGATATTTCCCATCTCTTTTTTGACCAATGACCACAAAACAAGCACCATTAATAACTGGGTCTCCTCATCTCTATGATGAACCTGCAACAACCATCATAGACAATTCTATTACACCTGTTTGAATATGATCATTCTGACCATCTTAACGTGCACATATCTAATACACATATCAGTTTTACTTGGGCCTTACTTCTTGGCAACATAGCTACCCATGAAACAAAGCAACAATGACTCGGTACAATGTTTTTAAATCAGTGAAATGGAGATAAATGTAAAGGTCTCTAGCCACTTAAGTGGCCTCCTTAGCAAGTAACATGCGAAAGATCCCGAGTCGCCAAATGCTACCAACCTATAATATGTAGAAAGCTTCTACTATAGTTCGTTGTGTCCATCCATGTCTTACACACGTATCCTATGAATCATTATGATATTCTTAAGATCAAGCGTCTTCAATCCCTATTAGCAAAATACAATAAGATTTCAATATATCTTTTCGGTACTCCTTACTACGTTCCTAGTTATCGGAATTCAAATTCAACAAATAAAGAGGATCAAGAAGGGAACCAACAAATAAATGAGCTATCAGTGATCTATATACCAAGAAATTATCAGAGTGACCCAAGATCTACATAGAACTGTTCCATGGTGGGGGGCTTAGTTGATTCAAGTCGAGGCGATAATCAGTATCCAGATGATTGACGTAACATTAGAGGTGTAGTTGGAGGATTGACCAGTAAGAAACTTCCCAATCTATGGGTACAACACTCCTCATTAATGTATGATTCAGCACATTGATTCGACAAGCAATGCCATCACGTGGTAGAATTCTCGAATCCCACGAAGTGTCTCCATATCTTGGGAGAAGTCAACTTCTCTCGTTAGAAATCAAATTTTTACCCACTCGATAGGAAGAACTGAGGTGGCTCAAGCTGCAATACTTGTACATTGTTTCGAGCAAGCGCTCAATAGTATCAGCAAGCCATTATGCTACAGATCTACCAATGTAGTCAAAGACATATTCAAGAAGTCGCTCCAACTCCTGCAACACTCAATTGATATTTATAATTTTCAAGTTAATACCGTGAATGATCACTCATTTTTCAAGTTACATTGCAACTTAGTACCATGAAGTATCGTTATCCCCGCACCATGAGCCCTCACAACCGAAGTCAGATTTATGTCTCTATTCTAAATTTTAAAAAAAAAACTATTCTAAATAAAACTGAAGTTGAGAGAACTACCTTTGCCACCCATGAGCCCTCACAACCAACCAACGACGACGGCCAACGGAGATGCAACGCAGCGGCGAAGATCACCGCAGGTACAAGCACTCTTATCTCTGATTTTTTTTGGACTATTTTTTTTTTCTTTGAGACTCAATCAGTCGGTCTCTATATAAGAGAGTGGCATCTGTCTTTTTAATAAAATAATATAAAGTAATGACTAATGAGATCGATTACATTTTATTGGGAGTCCCAATACAATAAATTGGTTATAACTGCTGAAACAAGAATTATGACAGCTGCTAAGACTAAACAAGAACTAGTATGACCACAATAAGATTTAATTTTATTGGGAGTCCCAATTTGGGACTCAATGACTTGTCCCTTTTCAAAAAAAAATATAAAGTTTAATTGTTACTTGTTAGTCTTTTGTAAATCAAGTTTATCAAATTTAAAATCGTAAAAATGGACAAAATATTTTAGGCGCCTAGGTGGTAGGAAGACCCTTTCCACACCCCCCCCCCCCCCTTTTCTCTTTTATAACCTTACCTAAGAAACCCTAGCTATTGACGATCAAAGTTATAGATAGGGGAAGAAATCTATGCAAGAGGGTTCGAACACATTTGGATGAAGCTGAGGATGGAGACATCATTAAAGATCACAGGACCGCTATTAGGGTTTCTAAGAAAACCTAGGCTCACGATAAAGCTTATGTAGACATAGTAGGCAAAGGTGTGCATGAAGGGGAGGCTGCAGGCCTAGGGCAACAAGATACACATGGAAAATGGCAGAACATGTCAATGTATTATGTGGTGGAAAATAAAATTTCTAATAGTAGTTAACTAGAACGCGGTACGTCCCACGTCTCGGGTCATGGTATGAGTTATGGAACATGGTGCGGTACCAAGGGGGTAGGCTTAGTTGGTTCGCTTATTTGGTACGTGGCAAACTTTGAAACACTAGTTGGATCGATTTTAGTTTTTAGTTCAAAATATATTTCAATAAGTTTGCCTTATTTTCTAACAGATGTAGAGAGAATATTTTGGATAATTGAAGGTTTTGTCATTCCCTATGTTTTCTTTAGGTTATTATTGTTTTGATGGTTACTTATGTATCACACTTTAACCTAATGCAGATTCATAAACATAGAAAAACTAAACTGACTGCCATTTATTAACATCCACCTGTTATAATTCTAGTGTGAATGGCTGCAATTATTCCACTTCCCGACAAAAGAGCTTAAACTTTAAAACATATGTAAGAAATAATACATAGGGACCTGATCGCGTACCAGAACGATCGGAAACGTACTGCGTAACGATACGCTCGTACCAGAACCAAAACATGGTTCAATGGCAGTTTTCGTGTACCAGGTAACTATGATCCTATCTCCATATAAAAGCTTTTGTTGGGGACTTGGAAAACTAAGTGCTCTTTTAAGGTTTTACCCAAGAGAGTTTAGGTTTTTCCTAAGAGAGAATAATCTCTTTCTATCAAGTTAATCAAAGAGTTTGATTGAAGGTCTTGGTTGTTCGGTGAGAGACTTATCACCCACAAATACATTGTCTAGAATAGGGGTGAGCAAACTGCGGTTTTAAAACCGAAAATCGACCAGACCCGTAATAGCAGTTCGGGTTTAAAAAGTTCGAGTCGAAATTCGGTTTTGAAAGATTAGAATATCGGTTTTCGGTTCGGATTACGAATTGTGTATACGGTTTTCGATCCGAACCGAAAATCGAATATATATAAACTTAAAAAACCGTAATATCTATTCTCTCTTCTCATTTGTTTTCAGCAGATAGCCGCCTCCCTCTCTCTCTCTCTCTCTCTCTCTCTCTCAGGCCGATGGTCCGGCGAATCGATCCCTCGCTCTCTGGCAGGCCGACCATGGCAGTCATCGCCATCAAGTGCCCCACCGTCAAGGTGGTCGTGGTCAACATCTTCGTCCCCCGTCAAGGCCGCGGACCTCACCTACTAGGAGTCGATGACTGTGCGAATGATCGTCGATGTCTCTAAGTCAAACTAGATCGTCGTCGAGAAGTCCACGATGACGATCAAGACCGCAGAGGCCATAGAGAATATCATCATAGAGAAATCCATGGTGACGATCGAGGACCTATTCGAGCCGGAGCGGGTCCTAATTGGCGACTGGTAGACGCTGGAGGGGCGGAAGGTCATGGGGGAGGAGATCAATCTACACCAACTGGGTTCCGAAGACAGCAATTGGGTTACCCCGAGTCGACGAGCCAACGAAGCCCGAATAGATTGTGCCTTCCACGACCAGCGTGGTCGCGGTGGCCCGAAGGTGGTAGTGCGGAGGCTTGACCCCGTTGGGTTCGAAGTCTGCGCGCGCAAAGGATATGCCGAGCGTGTGGGGTGCGGGAAATTCGACCGGAGTTACGTCCTTGCCGGAGAATCCTGTGGGTGGGGAGAAGCTGGAGCGCTCTGCGAGACCACCAGTGCGATCGTCTCCGAGGTGGCTTACTTTGTAGGAAAGGACGTGTGGATCGGAGTCATCGGACCCAAGCCAGGAATTTGGGTTAAAAAATCGAACCAACCAAAAACTGATATTTTTTAATCCACTTATGTTTTGTTCAGTTTTTAATAATACAGTTCGATTTTCGGTTTTTAAAAAACGGTTTTCGGTTTTGTCGGTTTTGATATAATCGGTTCGGTTTGAACCGAACCGATGCTCACCCCTAGTCTAGAAGGTGGCGTAGAGAGGGATTTACTTTCAACATTCCTATCCCGATAAGTTCTGACATTTGCCCCTGAGTTGATTGGAGAAGCTAAGAGATATATGAACCTTTTAGAAGATCTTTCCTACAAGAAAAAACAAAGCATGAACTTGAACTTATTTCTTACTATTCCTTCTTCAACAAGGTTTTCTTCCCCTAATTTAATTGGACTTTGCATGCTCCCTAATTGGATAAGAAGGTTCGCTCACCTACCTTCTAACATTTAGGGCCGATTTGGCAAATGGAAAGTGAGATGGAAAGAAGGAAAGCAATGAAAACTATGACTATTTTCTATTTTGTTGGTTGTTTGGTAATCAGAAAGTATGTTACGAACCTAGTAGGTCCCACCACCAAAGTGAAAGCTACTACCCATTCTACTTTTCACCCAAATAGATGGAAAGTCATGAAAACTTATGAGAAACAATATTTACATATTATTTTATTATTATTTACATTTGAAGACCAAACACCTACCATTAAACACTACATTTTTTTTTTATTATCATGTCACAACTAATTACAAGTTTCCATCATCTAGTTTCTATCAAGCAAACAAACATCTCTAAACTGGAACTTAGTTTTTCTTATGTCTCTTATAGTTTCTAGAAACTAATAGAAACTAAGTTTTTTAGTTTTTTAAAATTTCCATTCGCCAAACAGATCCCGAGTTTTTACACAAAAGCATACTTGACCGTGAATTTGACACTTAGCAAGAGCTCACGCTAATAAGCTTATGCCAAAGAAATATTTTGACGATATATTATCGAAGAAAGTTATTTTTTGACAAAGCAATTTTTTTGTGAACTCGTAATGAACATGAAAATGTATGCATTTCTACTTCATTATAAATGGATACACAACCAAGGACCCGAAGTATGTAGGAAGACCTTATTTTGTTGTGGGTACTCTGATTGCTTACCTTCTATATATATATATATATATATATATATATATATATATATATGGAAAACGGAATATGAGCCATGAACATGTGGACTAATAGAAATGGATTCCTACATCCCATGTGCACCCATGTGAACTAGTGCACTTCATTCCTATTGGTCCACATGTGCATTGGCTCATGTAAGAATATGCTCATATCCCTTTTCCAAAATATATATATATATATATATGCTCATATCCCTTTTCCAATATATATATATATATATATATATATATATATATATATATATATTGAACATTCAAACACAATGTTTTTGGGGTAGTTTGGGTGGCGGTAACGCTCGTGAGCCAAATGCCTTTTCCATGTTCATTTTATCTATAGTGTCATTCATTTTCGGACTCAAATAGACTTTTCCGAAACACTAGCCAAGCGAGCATTCCAGAAATGGGCGTTGCAAATGAGATGAACCATAACTGCAATTCTAGACTACTATTTCATTCAATTTCAAAACCGAGCTGACCTGATCAAATGTTAGTTTATTTGCTACTAGAGAAGAAATTTGACCCATTCTAAAACCAAATTGGCCTGAAAACTATGCATCATATCACTTAAAGACTTCTCCATTGAATGAAAAACCAAGGTTTGCAGTATTGGTATCGGTATCGGAATCGGACTATTCCTATGATTATCGAGATCGGCAATATCGACAATATCGGCGATTCAGATCGGAGTATTGGATATTTTGATATCGGAAAACAAATAATTATTAATAAATTATTAATATTTTATAAAATATATTTTATACATTAAGGCATTATTTTAAGTATTTTCAATGTTGTTTATTAGTAGTTTTGAAAATGAAAGAAATACTAGCCACCCTTGTCGATTGGTTTATATGCGATAGATAAGCTTTCTTCTTTACATGCTTTTACAACCTTACTATGCTTTTACACCCTTCCTGATTGGTCTTTTTCGTTCAATTTTCTTTGCCTAATTGACCAGGAAGAGACCCACAATGTCGATATCGGTCAGTATCGGATATCAGTCGGTATTAGATCGGGACATACCAAACCGTATCGGTATCGGCCGTATCGGATCAGTGCAAAAGTAGGTTCAACGTATCGGGATTGGTATCGGATCATTCCTATAAGTATCGGTATCGGCGTTATCGGTAGTATCCGCGGTTTCGAATCAGGAGTATCATTTTTTTGGTATCGGAAAACAAATAGCTATTAGTAAATTATTAATATTTTAGAAAATATATTTTATACATTTAGGCATAATTTTAAGTATTTCCAGTGTTGTTTCTTAATAGTTTTGAAATTGAATGAAATATTAGTCACCCTTGTCGATTGATTTACATACGATAGATAAGTTTTTCACTTTTACATGTTTTTTACAACCTTACACCTTGCTAATTGGTCTTTTTCGTTCAATTTTCTCTGTGGAAATGACCAAAAAGAGACCTCCAATGTTGGTACAGGTCAGTATCGGGTATCGGATCGGGACATTTCAAACGTATCGGCCGTATCGGATCGGTATCGGCCGAAACTGCAAACTATGTGCAAAACACATTGGTGGTATGCTTAAGTCAATCAAAAATTAGCTGAGCAATCTACTGACAGTCTCTTCAAAATGATACACAGGAGTACTAATTTCTACAATTATCTAGAAACTTCCAATCTAGTTGTCCAAAATTGTTTGGCTTTTAAAACTTTGACAAACTTAATTTCAGAGTCAAATAGTGCAATCCACGTGGTTAAGGATATGCAAATCACAAGCAATGATGTGAAGAATTTACTTTCTGCCCTTCATATGTGTACAAGTGTGTGTGTGCGTGTTGGGGGGGGGGGGGTCATGCACATGCCCTTGTACTATGTAACTTGACAGATGTGTCCTATCGCTTAATGAACATCAAATAGCTGATGGGGTGTAACAGTAAAGCATTACATGATTATTCTCACCCTCGAAGCCTTCCGCAAGGAACACTAATATGAGAAAACACATGATTAAGAATCATGATTGCTTCTCAACATCTAAAACATACAACAAAAGGGACTACTAAAGAAAAAAAACCACGTAGATAACTTGTAAAAAGACAAACAAGAAATACATGAACTGATAAGGCCAAGTACTAAAGTAAACTAGCAAGAGAAGAACGTATGTGTCTGATGACTAACATGAACATGGTTTTCCATTTCCTTCCGCTCCTGCAGCATAAGAACTTATAGCTTGAGCTATCTCTAATGAACATATGGGTACGAGACCCAGAGGCACTACCATTCTGCAGCAAATAGTGCAACATAGTGTAATGAAAATATGAAATATATCAAAATCCTCATGTATCTGATTCAATTATAGTACTTACCGTTACTTATCTGCTGAAATTTGGCAACAAAAAGAGTCCTTTTGAAGGAAGATTCAATCAGACCCATTCAGACCTATTGTAGTCTGGCGAAGGACTTCAGAAGTTCGGTCCAGGCCATGAGATGCAACCTACCACACAAGAAAGATCTTAGATGCAAGATCCAGATTATCTGCTTGATAAAAGAACATCTAATATATCACTTCAGTTGCATTAGATATGTGGTTTGTAATATTGTTGGGAATTCTATATGTTTAGGTATTCTATTCCCAGGCATCAGATTCATGGGAATGTGTTTGGTTTAAAATATGATAATCCAGAGAATATAGAACATAGAACGTGTTTGGTACCATAAATAAATTCCCGGGAATATAGCATTCTTATTACAATTAGCTATGAAGCACAGGTACAGGTAGTACGATACACAACGAGGCAGTTTACAATGTAGAGCAGTTTACAATTTCTAAATGCATGATATATATATATATCATGCATGATATATATATATATATATATATATAGAGCAGTTTACAATGTAGAGCAGTTTACAATTTCTAAATGCATGATATATATATATATATATATATATATATATATATATATATATATATGCTCTAAAACCATCCCGATGGTTTCATATTATAGAATCATCCTATGTTACATAGGTTGGATTTGGATTTGGTGGTTGAGATTAAAATATGTAGACTCCACCACCTTTTAATCTCACCCACTCAATCCCAATCCAACCCATGTAACATATAGTGGTTCCATAATATGAAACCACCTGGGTGGTTCTAGAGCATTGCCCATATATATATATATATATATATATATATATATATATATATATATATATATATATAAGACTCCCACCAGATTCCGTGGAATCGAACCCACCCAGCCAAGATGTGCTATGTCTCCACATACTGACCACTAGAGCCATGAGAAGAGAGAGAGAGAGAGACGAGCAAAGCAACACATCTTCATGACTAAAACTAAGAATCTAAATCTCTTCACCATAGTCGTCAAATGAATTTTAGTCGAAAACTATGTGGTTCAAGTTTAAAGGAAGAAATTTTGATTTCTAAACTACAATGTATCTAAATAAAATTTTGGCTAGAAAAGAAGCAAATAAGTACTCTGCAAACTTTGCTTTGACATAGAAAGGGTCAAGGGATAACAGAAAAAGAAACCCTTTGATTTCATTAGGATAGAACTTCTCTCTCGAAAATAAATTCAAAGAAAGTCTAATGGCAGTGCTTAGAAAAATGGTTCTATGATGACGACAGATACCCGCAAAATTTTGGCTATGTATCTGCGCATACCCAGGAGTACCCAAGGATTACAAGTACTCACAGTATGCGTCAACTGGAGTACTCGTGTTTCATTGACAATAAGATACATCATATGACCTTGCATTTGCATTCAAAGATTGTTGTAGTAATTTGATTAGGTCAAGGCTCTTACTCCGGGGAGTTGCTTCAAATCCCACCAATGGCATAACATAATTCTGATCAAAATAGAATCAACTAACTAATTATTATTTTCTTAATATTATCATGATTACTTTAATATTACATAGTTAATTATGACAATCATAGGCTAATAAATAACTATTTAGTTCATTTATGTTATACTAATCCAACCTGAACTCGACTGACCAGAACCTGAACCGAACCCGACTGACCTGATCCGCGACCGACTTGAACATGATTCTAACCCAACTGACTGAACCGGAATCGACCCTACTGAACCAAACCTGATCCGGACCCTAACTTGACAGACTCCCTAGTGAACCCAACTGACCCGAACCCCACCCAGACCTTAACTTACCAGACTTTAGAACAAATGAATTGCTTAAAAAGTATTAGTTCTTGAATAATAATAATAATAATAATAATAATAATGATGATGATGATGATGATGATGGTGATAATAAATTTAAAAATAATAATAATAAATAAATAAATTTTATTTAGATAGTAATAATTCCATTTTGAACCTTACTATCCAATAAGAAATAAAATTCCCTCCTAATTTGGAGTAGAAAAAAATCTGCATACTAACGGACATTTAAAGCAAATAGGTAAATCTAAGAAGAACGGACAATACAAAATTCATGCAGTGTCAGATACATGACACATGTATCGGACACACCACGGACACTCCGAAATACACTAGGACACACCAAAATAGGTGCCAAATCCGTGTGTAAAACGTTTTGTGTACAATCCGTGTCCATGCAACATAGCAGATAATCTATACAGATACCCCCAAACAAAAAAATTGTAAAATCTAAGTTAAGAGTGTTTTCCATTTGTCATAACCATCACGTATATAATTACATAGCTAATAAAGTTATAAAGGCCAATGTTAATTCACCAAGTACGTAAGCGATGCATAGCGTTCCTCGCTCAAATACAAAGGCCTCCCCCTAAAGACATCATTGTCCTGCAAAAATAGAACGGTACAGAACAAACTGTAAGAAATCAAAGAAAAAGAGACTGGTACTAAAAAGTTTCGGATAAAAGCTTTGTTGAAATAATTGTTGTTGCATGATACCAAAATTCTAGTATAACTAAGTTTGCTCAAATACGGACTAACACCGGAGGTTCAGACACTATCCAATGAAAATTTCAGAGCTTGTATGATATCCAAAAACATAGATAGTATTCAAATTAGTTGTAACCGCTAATGACACAAATCAAAGCCACTCAAACTGAAAAATGACAAGTATGTCTACTATTTTAGCAAGACTGCAAATAAATTAGTTACCTCTTCACCAAAAGCATCCAAATAAGGAGATGGCCAGAAGGCTTGCCGTAAAGATCTGTGAAGTAAGATTGTGGTCCTCTGTAAATCAAAATAGAAGTAAAAAGACATTAACAACCATAGAGCTAACAAAAAGTATTGAACATATAATAATCACATGGAATCCACGTTAATCAAAGACATACTCGAACTAGCAGAAATACACCAATACCAGCACCGCAGACTGATGCATGGTTTAAGCATCGACTTGATCTAAGTAGAAAAAACAACATTTTTTAGTCGGATACATGGTTAAGGGTAGATAGAACAAAATTCAAAACTATTCACTTGAGATATCATGGACAGTGACCTGCAACATGACTTCCATCCTGGAGAGCATAAACTGCCACACAACAAGCACAATGCAGGTTCTTCTGGTACAGACTTGCAATGAGAGCATTTTACCTTTACATACCTGACGAAGCAATATAATGAAAAAACTGGATCACCTAGGGTGAAATTGACAGATGTACATCCATAACAGAAAATATGGATAGATATATTTTATACAAACCTCTGCAGTATTTCCTGGTAAAGCCGTGGTAACTGTATTAACTTAAATGGAACTGCAGGTATGGAGAATAAGGCAAGCCCGCAGTTACGAACTCTGAAGTCCTCACAAAAATGCTCACACCATTTCAAAGCTAGACGATGCACCAGTTTGTCCTTCAGAACTGAATCCAGCGAGCGAATCTGAAACATATCCTCCAATTCCCTTACTCCATTTAGCTCTAATTTGAGACAGTCAGAACTATCTAAGGAACTATAGCTTGTGAAAGGAGTTGGTCCCTCCCAACTATGAGAACTGTCATATAATGGAGCTAGCGTCGACGACTTTAGCAATTTCCAGAATAGTTCACACCTTCGCAGATAAGGGAATGTTAATCTGCGAATCGTATCTTCGGAGTTGCAGGAAATGTCAATATAGTTGGAAACAAAATACTTCCTTACAAATTCAAATTTTCCCATTGTCTTGCATATGTCATTGAGAACACAACCACTGAAACGTGAATCATCAAAATATTGTCCAGCATTGCATGTAATTAAGGCCTGCAAAGTTACATCAACAAAGAGATGAAAAAACTAAAATTTCAGGCTCCAAATTAAAGGACTATCCATAAATCTATAGTGTGCTTCATATGTACCTGAGTAACACAAACAGTGTAGAAAAGATGAACAAGAGGGATGAAGAATTCATTGGATGATATAAAACGACGTGGAAGACAAAAGAGAACCGACATTAGGGAAGAAAAAGGATCGTGAGCAAGGATAGGATCAGCAGCTTGTTTACAGAACTGAATGTCAGGAAAGACTTCTCCCTTGTCAACATGTTCTAGGATTGATGACAAACTGACTGCCAAATAAAAAAAGGATGAAACATCAGCAATCAATATCTATTTATATCAATTAAACAAGAATAAAATTAACAAACACAACCCCTTGAAGGGAATTATTTTCAACTCTGAAAGATGGAACAACTCCTTACAAATTGATTCTCCAAATTTCATAGCACAGTGAAGGAAGAAACACACACACACACAATATGTGTGTGTTACTGTGGAATAAACTTTTAATATGTCGTAGAAGATCACAATGAAGATTCTCCAAATAGCGTTACAACAAGATTTCCTACAAAGTGTTGATTTTGGGAAAATGTTGGGAAAATGTGCCAATGGCTCGGTCATCCACGATCGCTCTGCCTTGGACCATCCGATGAAAACGTGGGCCTTCTCCTACCTTGCATAGTCTTCTAGCGTGGCACTTGACGTAGTGCTTGACATAGCCTACGACATAGCACATGACGTAACCTATGGTAGAAGCTTGATTTGGCTAAGAATCGGAGATGCTCTCTAACTAGTTGAGGATGCTTGCGACTGACCTTTGGATATTGTTGTCTTTGCTCCGTGCTTGGAAGCAATCGGGGACGCTTGTGACAGATCTTCTCCGAAGAATCCTAAAGGGCTAAGGCTTCGTTTGGTTCACAGAAGGGAAATGAATTCCCTTGTATTTTTCATGGGAATGGGAAAGTAGGATTCCTATCAGATTTCCTTTCCTATGTTTGGTAAAACAAGGAAACCATTTGGGAAAGATCATTTGATTTCCTTTCCAGTGTTTGGTTGTAGTAGGAAAGGAAAGAAAAAATATATTAACATTCCCATAATGTTCTTGCCTTTTAAAATAAAAATAATATTATAAATAAATAAGTGTTGGTAAAATAGACAACACATGGCCATCTTTGTCTTAATTTCTTGCAATAAATGCTGAAAATAGAGTAGGAAAAATCAATCTCATGGGTTCTAAGAGGAACCATTTTCCTACCTATTTTTCCCATGTCAGGAAACAAACAAAGGAAAGGAACAAGTTTCCTTTCCGGATTCCTTATATCCGTGAACCAAATGAGACCTAATAGGAATCGAGAAGCTCTGAAAGCTAATGGGGTCTCTTCTACTCGAGGAAGAAGACTATGGGTCTGAAGAGTTGTGCAGCCGAGAGGCTAGGATTGCAAAGAAATTGAAGGAATGCCCTCGGGGATTCTCTCTTGCCTAACTGGGAGAGAAGAGCCTATTTAGCACACAAGTGCTTGGAGATGATTGGGTTAACATAGGATTGATCTCTCCGAAGAAGCCAAAAGGCAAGAATAAGCCAAGAGGCTAAGATGGAAAGCCAAGGGAGCACCATGGGGTTTCTCTCCGGTAACCGAGAGGAACCCTTTTTTTAGTCCAACAATGGACAATTTATAGTGTTAGTTAGGGATATGATATCCCCTAGGAACACTATAAAGGACCATATGGCGGGACCAAGGTAGTCAAAGGTGCAAGACGCACTCGAGACACAAAAGGTCTATATCTCCCGAGGCGCAAGAACACTAAATGAGCACGTCCGAGCGAAACGAGTTACAAATATAAAAAATAATAATAATATAAATAAATAAATTAGTATTATAAGAAATAAAACCAAATAACATATTAAAACAAACAAAAATTGCATTAAAACATAACAAAGTGAACTAGCATAACAACAATAACAGTCAACAGAACTAACAAGAGTTTGTATTATCCCTACCATATTTTTAGTAAATTTTATTTTTTCCAGTTCAACTGTAACCAACTACTTGTATGAGGTAAGGATTATCTTCATTCCTCAAAAAAAAATTTGTATAAATAAAAAAACCATAAGGCGTGCCCAAGGTGCACCTTTGACTACCATAGACGGGACTAAGAGCTATACGATGAGGCTAGCCTGCTAGACTAATGCACAAGCTATGAAGCAATATAGGAAGTATTGTTATTTCAAAATCCTATTGAATCGAGATGAATCATTAGGGATTTAATGAAATATCTAAAATGTAGCTGATAACCAATACGGCAAGGCTAGCCCATATATGTTGAGGCTAAGCCAGGCTAACTTGCCATAAAGGGATAATCGTCTCTTTAATATGCTATTCAATTTGGAGATTTAATGATATCCCAATTAATAAGGATTTAAATGATATATGTAATCAAGAATTCAATCATATCACTATGATCTCGCTTGCGAACAACATTCACCACATGTACAACATAGTTAGCATTTGGTGACACTATGCATATTTGTCCAACGGAGCTATTTTTTGGCAAGGCTAAGACAGTTTGGCAAAGCTAGCCATTTTTGGCTATAAACCTGTATGTGCGGCTTAGCCTACTTGGCTTGCCCGTACAACAGAGCTAGCTACTTAGGCTGTTTATCTCACCTCTACAAAAGAGCTAGTCACCTAGGCTTACCAATCTCTACAAGCAGGGCAGAGTTAGCCAATCTTTGGCATGTTTGACCCGGGTTGAGCTTGGATAGGTCCATTGGGATCCAAATAACCATTCTACCCATCATGGGCTTGCTTGAGCCAGGCAGGTTATGAACCAGCTGTTACGAACCAGTTGCCGGGTTATTTCGGTTGTCTTTTTTAAATGTCAACAGAATCCCCTTCAAAGTTTTCGAAGATTCGCAATGATTTGGTTCGGATTTCGAAATACTTTAAATTTCTCCATGTGTACTGACCCTTCGAAGTAGTATGTACGGCTTGCACAACATCACCATTACTATCTGATATGATCGTTGTTCATGTCGGAATTGATTTTGGTTGATTCGGCATGGTAGTTAGAATATTGCATGCCCCTATATGCCTCTGAAGGTTTGTCTTGTCGTTTAAGACGGCCTATCGGGTGTCTCGAGTGGGAAGCCGCTAGGGGCTATAGAACCCACGAGCCATATTGTCGGTAGATGCGGAGATGGTGCTTCACTGAAAGATCCTTTGCCGCAAGAGAGATCCTGGTCGGGTTCTCTCATGTTAGGGATTCACATGTAGTTGCTAGCGATAACATGGAGACGGGATGGTGCTCTGTTAGCTCGGGAGAGAACTAGATGCTTGGAGATGGGGCTCGATATGGTTCTCGTGAGTAAATGTGGTCACTACCAGAGGTGTATTGTTAAACGTGGTACGCAAGACTCGGCTATCAGAGATGCAAAACTGGACGTGATAGACTGCGACTTGAAGTTGGATTTGATCTTGGAACACATGTTCATAAGTGCAATATTGGACATGATAGACTAAGAAACAACAATTTCGAAATTCACTATGGTTGTATTGTTGAACATGATAGTAAAGGAAGTCCACTAGAGACTATGATTGAATTTGATCTTGGACCCAATTGTTCAGAGGTGCAAAACTAGACATGTCAAACTAATATGCACCAACCGAAATATACTATCAAAGGTTTAATGTTAACGTGATGACATTGGAACACCACGGTGGACTATAAAGGGTTGTCATAGTTAATCGTTAACATGACAAATTGGAAGTCCTAGCTATGCTAGAGGACTCGAGATTTCTTACTCTACCAGAGATGTGATAAATTATTAGATGTAACTGTTAACCTGATAGTACAAAAATATGTTAGGGGTTAATCGTCAAAGGTTTATTGTTAACTCGAAGAGCCCGAAAACTTCACTAGGGAAAATAATGGACACTACGAAGGAATGAATTACTTCTAGTAAAGTAGATAGATTTAACGAAACGGACAATCTCCGTAAGAGGTAAATCTTTAAAGTAACGAGAAGGAATCTAAGTATGACAGGATATGACCGTCAGAGGTGAAGATTTAACATGACAAGATATGACGTTAGAGGTACGAATTTAATATAACAAACAATCTTCGTCAAAGGTAAAGTTTTAACAAAACGAGATATAACTGTCAGAGGTACAAATTTAACGTAAAGGACAATCTCCGCAGAGGTAAGGTCAGTTGAGGAGCTTATGGTGACATCTCTGCTTGAAAGATAACCATCAGAGGTAGCGATTACTGTGACGGTAGTGGAAAACAATCTCAGCTAAATAAAAAATCGTCAGAGGTAGTGATTAACGTGAAGGGAATGTCTTTAACTCCATCATAGAGTTAGTTGAATGAGCTCTACTATGGAGCTATGAGTTAGTGATCATAGGTATGGTATTAACGTAATCACAATTTGTTGGATAAACAGCTTTGTATCAGAAGGGAGGCAGCGTTGTCATACTCAGATTATGAATCAGCGTCATTGCCAATGTGGGAGTAATTCATATCAACGGGAACGACATTGTCCTCCTTTGAACTGAATCATCATCGCTGATTCGGAATCAAAGGACGACAACAATGTCCCTCTTCTGATACAAATCTATCCAACAGCTCGTGATTGCGTTAATACCATTCTATGTTATATTAAGCGAGAGGCGAGACGAGGCGACAAGGCCAGAGCCTCGCTTAAGCGTCGCTTAGCTAGCGTTTAGTTAACGCTTCAGCCTACAACACCCATTTTTACCTACCTTTGCTCCTACATGTAAAATACTCTGTATACACATAAATTTCAATATTTTTTCATACAATCCTATTAGTATATATATGAATAACAATACCAATTATCAATCAAGCAAAGTAACAATATAAATACTAGAATCAAAATGCAAAGTCATTAAAATAGCCATCAAAATACCATGGTCAAGATATTTTTTTAAAACCAAGGCGCTTTTTCTAGCACCTACCAATAGGTGAGGCGCCGCCTAAGCGCACTTAATCGATAAACAAATTTCTGGGGCAAAATTTTCCTAAGCGAGGCGCCCAAATTCGATTCATCGCTTAGGCGCGCTTTTCACAACATAGATACCATACCTATGATCACTAACTCATAGGGGAACTACTTCCCTATTTCGTCTTGTTCTACGAGTTGCTTCCAAGTATAGGCTTTGACGGCCACCATATGAACATCCACTTCGCCGAGGAAGTTGTGCCTACATGCTTGCTGCAACATGGGCAAGGACATCGAAGAGAAATGTTGCAAAACCTCTCAATATAGTCCTTGACGGATTATCTTTCCTTTAGAGATGTGGAGAGGAGTTTGGTCATGGTCGCCTCGGTGTTATCCGTCTGGAATCTAGAGAGAAATCGGTTCTCTTGAGATCAAGCCAAAAAGTGATGGAGCTCATAGGAAGGTTTCTGAATCAGTCGAAGTCAACTCCTTTGAGGGTGTCGATGAATAGCTTGGTCTTTACGGCATTGCCGGTTTGAGCCCGAAACTAATAAATATATTGACTTAGCGAGCCTTTGTCATCGTAAGATTGCAGCATTGACGGGCTTGAACGTGGGGCGATATGGGAGTGCGTCTCATTTCGATGGGTACGATCGAACAACCCAACCTTTTTTCACTCGTCCTTTTGAGCGAGGGATGCAAGCTGGTCCTAGATGCCTTTCGGGACTTCAACATTAACATCGGGCATGTCCGACACATCCGTCTCATGATTGGATCTTTAAGGAACTTCATCCATGTTGTCATTGTTTTACTAAGACGAGCTATCTCATCATCTGTTGTATATTTTCGAGGATCGCTTGTTGTTCCTTCGTGGTCTACTCAAGGGCTTCTATATGTCGAAAGAGATCTGAAGTATTACCCCAGCTGAGGGGCTATCCTCGACTATATTGAGGAATTAGCTCATGTTTAGATGGAGTTGATGGCGTCGGAGGAGGCATAAGCAGAACTTTCCTCTTCGTCTGGTCATTGGATAGGCTAGTTCTATGCAAAAAACAAGGAAGTTCCCTCTGTCGGAGATAGCTGGCCGTAGTTATAGGGTATCACCAACCTAGACCAGGTGCTTCGAAAGGACCGCCGCGTCGGACCACCAGGATCTGTCCCAAGTTGGGACTGTAAGTCAGAATTTAAGGAGTCCTGATTGTAGAAAGTGGAGAATTGGCAAATCTATCTCTCTGTCTTCACGATGTGCGCTCCACGGTCAGCCATGTTGACAGAGATCTCTGGTACATCTTAAACCTTCAAAAAAATTATATTTAGAGCACTGAGTCTCGTAGAGGATTTAGTCATGGCTAGAGATGGATGCAACAAGAACCTACCAGATTAGTTTGTAGGGATCAACTCCAAGCAACAATTAGCTTTTGAATAAGTTTCATTGGCCTCGTCGTAGGTTATGGCATTAGCTCCATTAGATGTGTTAGCTCTTGTGTATGTTGTTGTTGTAACTTTGTCGGATGCTTTATGCTTAGGTAGCTTGGTCATAAGCTAGCTTGAATTTAGCCTTGCAGAAGGCTTTTGGCATTAGCCTTGTTGTATACATTGGCGTCGTAGCTTCGCATAAGCTGTTATTGGTCGTAAGTCCGACTATTAGCCTCGTCGTATGTTAGCGATTTAGCTATGCAAGAGCTGCTATTGACATTAGCCCTATTAGGGCTGTAAAATGATTCAAACAGTTCGTGTTCGGCTCGTGTTCGGCTCGGTCCAAGCTCGGTTCGAAGTTCGTTTGTGGCATGGTCGGTGCCGAGCTCGATCGACATTTTTCTGTTAGAAGGAATGTTCGAACCGAGTTCGACCATAAGATGTTCGACTCGGTCTTGCTCGCAAATGGGCTCGAGCTCGGCTCGATTTCTCGTGTTAGGGCTTCCCCTAGTATACGTTATGTCTTTTTTAATGGATGAAAATAAATTTAGTCTAAGGAATTTCACACTTTTTTGTGTTCTCTATATGATGGTAAATTTATGATGTAAATAGCATAAGTAATTCAATAAAAAAAAGTCTTTAATACGTGAGAGCAACAATGTGATGGTTTATATATGGCTTTAGCTAGGACTCGGTTCAAGTTCGTTCGAGCTCGCGAGCTAAATCGAGTCGAACTCGATTCGTTCGAGTCTATAATCGAACTCAGTTCAACTATAAGCCGAGCTTAAGGTCGAGCTCAAAAATGGTGTTTGAACTCAGTTCGATTATAGACTCGGTTCGATAGTTTAGTTAAAGCAAGTTCAAACACCCTTTGTTCAAACGCGTTCGTTCGATTTTCAGCCCTAAGCCCCATTGCGAGAGCTAGCCTCATCATAGGTTGTGGCATTAGCGTCTCTATAGGCGACTCTGGACTTAGCCTTGTAAAAAGCTATTTGTTTAGCTCTGCAAAAGCTTTTGTTGGCTTTAGTGTCATCACAGGTAGCTTCGCCGTACACAACTTCGCCATAGGCAGCTTCAGAGTGGCAATGACACTTTCACCAAAAGGTAGATTAGGTATTTGGTTCCCAAGTTCATCCACATAAGTGACTAAGCCCCGCAGATAGCTATTGTCTTAGCTTTGCAGGAGCCAGAATTGGCTTTAGCTCTACGGTAGGCGTGAACAGTAGCTTTCCTTGGCTTTTCCTCCGCTAAGGGAGTTAGCCTCGCCATAGGAAGGCATATTATAGCTCCTTTAGTTGTTCTTGGCTTTGGCTCTGCTAAGGGAGCTAGTATCGTTATATGATGTGGCCAAAAGCTAAGTTAGGCATGAGTTTGCCAATTTTAGCCACAAAAGGACTATGGTAGCTTCATCGTAACCGATAGCAGCTTCGGTAGAAGCTAAGTTCAGCATGTGGATTAGCCACGGATGTGAAACCGAGGGGGTGACGTTGTCATATTGCGACACCATCTTCTCACCTTTTAGGCATGAGTTTGCCACTTTTAGCCGCAACAACGGCTATGGTAGCTTCATTGTAAGCGATAGTAGCTTCGACAGGAGCTAAGTTCAGCATGTAGATTAGCCACGGAAGTGAACCAGAGGGTCTCATTGTCATATTGCGACACCATTTTCTCATTCGTGGAGAAGAAAGTCCCCAGCAGAGTCATCTTGTTTACCATAGAAATTCACAATAAACTTTTAATATATCGTAGAAGATTACAATGAAGATGCTCTAAAACAACATTATAATAATATCTCCTACAAACTATTGATTAGGGAAAATATGTTGATGGAGGTCCGATTAGCACATGACCGCTTTGCTCCGTTGACAATCCGATAACAAGACGTGGGTTCTCCATCCTTGTGTAGTCTTCTGGCGTAGAACTTAACGTAGCGTCTGACGTAGCCTACAGTATACAACGTGACGTAACCTATGGCGTAGAAGCTTGATTGTGCTAAAAAGCCTTGGAGATGTCGGGGATACTCTCCAATTGGTTTGGACACTTGGGATCGACCTTTGGGTATTGTTGTCTTTGCTTCTTGTTTGGAAGCGATCGGGAACGCTTGGTACCAATCTTCTTAAAGAAGCCCAAAGGGCTAATAGGAACCAAGAAGCTCTGAAAGCTAATGAGGTCTCTTAAGCTCAAGGAAGAAGACCAAGGGTCTGAAGACCAGTGCAACCGAAAGGCTAAGATTGCAAGGAGACTGAAGGAATGCCTTCGGGTATTCTCTCTTGTACAATAGGGAGAGGAGTACATGTTTAGCACACGAGTGCTTGGAGATGCTCGGGGTCGCTTGGGACTGATCTCACCGAAAGGCTAAGAATTAAGCCAAGAGGCTAAGATGCAAAGTCAAGGGAGTATCTTGGGTATTCTCTCTGGCAACCGCGAGGAACCCTTTTTTAGTCCAACAATGGACTATTTATAATGCTGGTTAGAGATATGACATACCCTAGGAACACTGTAGCAGCCCATACGATAGGGCTAAGAGCCATACAACGTGGCTAGCCCACGAGTCTAATGCACAAGCTATGAAGGCAGATAGGGAACGTTGTTGTTTCAAAATCCCATTAAACCCGGATGAATCATTAGGGATTTAATGAAATCCCAATGCTAGCCAATACCTTGAGGCTAGCCCGCGTGCAGTGAGGCTATGTCAAGCTGACTTGCTATAAAGGGATAATCGTCCCTTCAATATCCCATTCAATTCGGGGATTTGTTAATATCCCAATTAATAGGGATTCAAATGATATAATCAGGGATTCAATTGTATCCCTATAATCTAACTTGCATTATAACAGAAACTACCGCATATATGGTGACACAAGGCATCTCGTCCGGCGGGACTAGCTCTCTCGCGAGGCTAAGCCAGTTTGGCGAAGCGAGCCAGTTTTAGCTAAAAAACTGTTTGTACGACGAAGCTAGCTACTTTGGCTAAATATGACGATGTTAGCCTGCTTGCTTGCCTGTTTGGCGAAGCTAGCCACATAGGTTGTTTAGCTCAATTGTACAACGGGGCTAGCCACTTAGGCTTATTAATCTCGGCACGCATGGCAGAGTTAGCCTATTTTTGGCCTGTTTGACCGAGGTTGAGTTTAGATAGGTCTATTGGGTCCATATGACCATTATATCCCTTGTGGGCTTGATTGAACCTGATAATGTATGAATTTGGGAGTTATCTATTTCGTCAACAAAGATATTATGAATTAGGGAGTTATCTATTTTGTGTCAACAAAGATATTGAGGTAGACGTTTATTAATAGTTGGATCTGGAGAAGCAGTCTACCCAGGCTAGAGAATTGTGGTACCGATAATCAGTCTGAATAGGAATTAAGCTATGCGATGAATCGTGGAAGGTGCATCAGATGCAATAATCGAGGATGGCGTGCATAGACCCAGATCAGGACATCGTCCGTGGAGATTGTTGTAACAAAGTCTCGTGCTATATATATATATATATATATATATATATATATATATATATATATATATATATATATGAAATTTTTTATTATAATATATATATGCGAGTAGGATACTGACTTACAATTTCAAATATATATATATATATATATATATATATATATATATATATATATATAAGAAAATGTCAACCAAGTCTACCATCCTATGATTTGTGATTAAAATGAAATATCGTGCATTAATATATTTAATATTTTTCAAATTGCTTAAAATTTAATATAGAATATGGATATAACGTTGTAGGGCATGGAAAATCATTTTTATGCAAATCATAGGGTAAAGAGAATTGTCGACGTTTCTTGAAGTGCGGACTTGTTAACAAACCTAACAACCCTGTATATATATATATATATATATATATATATATATATATATATATATATATATATATATATATAAAATTTTCCAAATGGTGTCCGAGGAATGTCGTAGGATATAACGTTGTAGGGCATGGAGAATCATTTTTATGCAAATCATAGGGTAAAGAAAATTGTCGACATTTCTTGAAGTGTGGACTGGTTAACAAACCTAACAACCCTATATATATATATATATATATATATATATATATATATAGTTAATTTTTCAAATGGTGTCCGAGGAATGTCGTAGTCGCCGTTTTGGTGATTGGACTTTTTTTTGGGTTGACTTTGGTACCTAAGCTTTGGATTTTAGTTTAAAGAGTGCATGAACTATATTTCGTTGATACTTTTGAATAAAAATCATTAAAAATGAATATGTGATGGTTACATGCCTTATTCTTTAGGATTATTTTGTCAATTTTTTTTTGTTGGAGTATCATTTTCCGAAGAATATTGGTGTTCGAAGAAATTATATATAAACTAATAGGTTTTGTCGAGTATAAAATGACGACTCTACAATCAATCAAAGCCACAGGTCATGACAAAAATAACCTTAAAAATAATGCATGTGACCATCACATGTCCGTTTTTAACGATCTTCATCCAAAAGTACCAACCGAACCTACTTCAGACACTCTTTAAACCAAAATACAAAGATAAGATACCAAATTAACCCAAAAAAAAGTTCAATCACCAAAATAGCGACCACGACATTCATCATGCACTATTTGGACAATTAACTTTTATATATATATATATATATATATATATATATATATATATAGAGAGAGAGAGAGACACACACACGGGCTTTTCTAACGTATGTCTTCATGGCACACTTAAGAAAATTTTAATGCTCCTCAAGAAAAAAAGAACATAAAGTTTTAATTAATTATATACACACCTACATTGCACCTTATGTCAAATAAGGAGGCATTAAATGTTCCTTAATATATATATATATATATATATATATATATATATATATATATATTTGCTTATACAAATTGGATGATATGGCTGAAGACTTGACTCTCTATGAATGTCCTCGAGAGTGACGTCTTGTTCAGTACATACTGCGTAAACGTTTTCTACAGAGAAACAAAGTTCTCTGAAATTCTATGGAGGATCCCAAGTTCGTGAAAAATTAGTTAGAGAAGTTCAAATCGTTAGACCATCTGACATTTCCACTAATCTTTTTTATTTCAATGAAAACGCTAGACCGTATGTCGTTTCTGCAATGCAAACACATGATGGTATAGCGTTTTCGTAGCAAGTTTTTGTCATTGCCCTATGACAAATTAGTTTCTTCAGTCTTAATAAGTCAAAAAATAAGATAAACAAAAACTGAGGGGGGAAAAACCTAACTCACACCCTCAGCTTTCTGAATTGGGCTACTTCTATAGGCATCGGTAGATCGATCTTCACTAGATGAATAAACATAGTTCTACACTGTATATTTTCTCACAGTCCAACCCTAGAATAGATGGAGTTTATATACATACTCCTTTACAGACAAAATCCCTAGAATACCCTTAAAACATAATATGGGAACATAAAAAACCCAGTTAAACTAGACCCGAAAAACTGATCAGGTTCGCTAACAGACCCGAGGATATTGTCGGGGGGCAAACACTCCCAAGTTGTTGGCTGGATCACTAACTAATGACATAGATATGGATTAGGATTCAAGACTTATCTCAACATTATACCTAAAAATAGATTTGTCTTTTTTATAGAAAAAGATAAACATGCAAAAATAAATAAGTAGAAAATGAGAAACGGATTTGGGGCAAGTAGGTTTTTACTGCAAAAACTAATATGAAAAATTGCAAAACCGCGCTACAAAAACGTCAGACAATCTAGCGTATTCATTGATAGAAAAAAGTGGAAATGTCATTTGTTTTTGTGTAAAAAAAAAATCTGTAAATACTATCATAACAAAGTCATTATGAAGCAGATTATTGGCATAAAATAGGGTAGCTTACCACTGAGTTACTTAGGGATACCTCCTATGAAAAATCTATGATCATCAAGAAGGGGTCAAAGCTCATTAAGATGTGTAGAAGAAGAATGGAAGGATGGACCAAGGTTCAAAGTATCGGTATCGATATCGGACAGTCTGTATGAGTATCGGTATCGACAGTATCGAAAGTATCGACGGTATCGAATCTGAGTAACGAATTTTTTTTTGCTATCGGTTGTATCGGCAATATTTATTAATTACTAATAAAATAGTAAAAAATAGAAAAATAATTTACATATTTATGCATTATTTAAGTATTTTTATGTTTTTTTAATTATAATTGAACAAAACAATATTCGTCCTTGCTAACTGGTTTACTTGCAATATATAAATTTTCTTCCTTTACATGTTTTTAGTTACAATATTACTATGTCATTTTATTCGTACTGATTGAATCTTGTATTGTTCTATAGGTTTCAATTTTGACGAATTAACGCGTTAGATGCAATGCAAATGGCAGGATGAAACAAGTCATAAGACCCATCCGATGGAGATCAAGACTACTATCCTATGTTGGTAGAATTGAGCTCATCAAATCAATAATCAACAACATTGTTATACACTCAGTGTATGTCCCTATGTAAGAAATAACATTCTATCTCTGCTAACCTATGTTACCTGGACTCGGATACGGGTGTCGGGTACGAGTACATATCCAAGAGTCGGATCCTTCAAACTCATAAGTGAAGGACACACGAACTCGGCTAAAAAGGATCCAAATTTTGGATACGGATACGGGGATATGACTATTAAAATAAATACATTTGAATATAATTTCATAAAAAGATACATCATGTAATTAAATTTGTATGGCTTCATAAAAGACATGTAATTAAATTTGCACGATTTTATAAAAAGACACTCTCTAATTAAATTTGTATGATTTCATAAAAAGACACAGTTGTAATAAAGTTTACATTGTTTCATATATTTAAGCTTATAATTAAATTTACATGGTTTCATTAAAAGACATGTAATTAAATTTGTAAGATTTCATAACTTTACTACCAATCTACCATATTAAAATAATTTATCTACTTCACTACCACATTAAACTAAACTATCTACTTGACTACCAGTCTTCCGATTGTCACCATAAAGGACCATGAAGGATCTGATTATCACTATGGAGGATCGGATATGGATTTTATACCCATATACGTCCTACCCGGTGGACACGGGTACTTCTCCTAAAGTGGAGAGTCCGGGTAACATAGGTGCTAACTTATGTGGGGTAATGCTAGAGACTTAGTAAGTTGGACTTATCTAGCAAGACCAAAAGAAGAGGGGGACTAGGACTTAAATAGCAGCTTCCAACACAACAGAACACGGAACTATCTCACAAAAGAAGTGGAGTACATGGATGAAGAATATATATATATATATATATATATATATATATATATAGGGTGGAATGCACATATAAAAAGTGTTGCATGCGTGACCTTATGGATGAGTCCAGAGATTATATCTTCTTCTGATGCGACTACGTTTGGGAGATCTGGAGCCATTACCGAACCAAGTTTGGGTTGCCGACGATGCACAGAAGGGATCTTTCGTTGGTTCTGAATGAAGTCAAAGCTCAGAAAGGTAAAGGGGCAGGAGAGTTTAGACGGATACGCCTAAGTTTCGGGACCATGGTTTGGCACGTTTGGAGGGAATGAAACAGACGTATCTTTGAAGGCTTTGCCACTAGTAGCTATGTTGTACAAAGAGACATACAAACTGAAATAGACATCCTTCATCCCAGATGATTTCTTTTGTGCTCTGGATGGGATTATAGTTTTGTTAATTTCTGGTTCTATCAATAGTATTTACCTTCTTCGATATATATATATATATATATATATATATATATATATATATATATATATATACACACACACACACACACTAGTGGACGAGTACACGCATCGCGTGTGCAACGCATTCTTTTGTACATAATTAATTTTCTATCAATCCTCACTAACCACAACCTTCGCAATATAGAAATTACACACGCGACGCGTGTGTCCCGATCCATTTTTTTCAAATTTTGTCCGTTTTTAATACCATTTAAATATATAGCCATTTGATTTTTCATACTACTAAAAAGCTCGTAGACATTTCTGTCATTTTTTCAATCAACTAAAATCAAACTTAAAATTAAGTTCAATCTCCAATAAATTTGATTATATTATAGTCCAATTCAAAATTGAATTCTAATCCAATTTATAACGTTATACAGGGTTCTAAACCTAATGAAATTTATATTTAAAAAACTAGTCTAATTTAGTTTAATTTTTAGTTCATAAATTAAGTCAAAGTAAATTTAAAATCAAACGTAATCATAAATTTAAACTTTACATAGCGATCATTCAGTTATTTTTACTTGAAAAGATGAACACATTCTTTTCTAACCAAAAATAAATTGAAGAAACTAAATATATATGATGTCGTTTTTATCTCGATTGGTATAGATAATTTCTAGTCTAAATTAGGCCATCCCAAATTTGTAGATATTTTGCACAATAATGTGGGTTTGATATCAGAACATTTAGAAAAGGATATCCAAAAAAATAAATTGCGGATATTTTGGTTATAATTAAATTTTGTTGAGAGAATTTTGGATTTTATCTATTCAGTTGAAGAAGTAAAGATAAAGATCCTCAAATAATAGTTTTATTAAAGAGAGAACGAATAATTAGAGAAAGAGAAGGTTACTGCACGCCAAACATAGAAAGAGAGGGAGGAGGAGGTTACACGGTTTCATATTAGTTTATAATTTAAGTAAGTGGGTTGGTAAATAACCTTATTATCCATACATAATTATATTTTTAGCTAAAAAGTATATCACAAAAAAAATTTGATGATACACATAGTATTTGGATTATATATATATATATATATATATATATATATATATATATATATAAGGAGGGATCAAGATCTCGCACTTGAGTATCCCCGATTCCAGCATATTTTCCAACTACCAGTCCCTGGATTGTATTTTTTTATCAAAATCTCACGAGAAATTTGATAGTTTAAGGATCTAATTTGAACGATCAAAAAAGACATTCCAACGGTTGCTATTTCTGAGAGCAAACAGCTATTGTGTGTGTGTCATATATATATATATATATATATATAAGCCATATAAATCTTGTTAATTGCTTAAAACTATACAAATCATCTGAAAATGTAGTTATAGTAAGTCATTCATTTTAGTCAACTAGAATAAATCTAACTATTGGGTTAAATTGTATAAAATGACTACTTTCATCATCTTGCTTATCCCCTTGGTTTTCCCTCCGAGTCGCAACCACAATCGTTGGCGGCATCACGAAAAAGCAGAACTCCCCGTCGGTGTGAGTCTCCTCCTTTTTGGGCACTGGCCCTTCTTCCTCTGCACCCTCTCCTCCTTCCAAAGCCATGCTCTAGATCTCCAAAAAGCATGAGATCATGTTCCAACATTATGTACCACCATAATAGAACCTTTGTTATTAAACATAAGGACCAACAATTATCCTCTGATCCAGTTTTTAGACTCAATTTATTCCTTCTGAACTTTTTCTCTTGCTCGGGCTAATATCTTCAAAAGAATTTATATAGTAACACTTCCTTCTTATGAGTCTCTTACTATGAACAGTAAAACTGCTACATATTTCCACGCACTTACTTTATTCGGACAACTGTAGGGATATGAAGACAAACAAATGGTGTTGCTATATATATATATATATATATATATATATATATATATATATATGCATACGTACACACTAGGTTTACCGTTTCATGATCAACCAAGGAGTTCCTCAACAGAACAACATTTGTTCGCAAATCAATTTTACAGGAGAGAAGGATTGTATTTTATTTTTTTTGGATTGTATTTTATTATTTTTATACTCAAACATGTCCATTTTCTTATGTTTTAAGGGTCCCTGTATATACTTTGACAAATGAGGACAAGGCTGTTGAGAATCAAATATATGGTGTCACTTTGTTTCTCATGCAAGAAATGTTGCAATAGTTGTTTGTTTGCTTCATCCAAATGGGGATGCATGTTAACTCGCTTATGTGACGTGTCAATACTTTCTTTTTAGAACCATAAGTTCTGGGTGTGGCCCAAACCGGTATGGTGCCAATATGGATGAAACAACCCTCCCTTATTACTTATTAATTTATAATAGAATTTCATAATTCAATTTCATTATTTATTAATGATTGGTTCAGGCTATTTTTTTCAATCGAATCCAATAAATAGTGAGAGTAAATTCTAGGATTCAGAACCAGAACTACGAAAGTCAAGAGTTCGAAAATCTTGGTATCCAATCCTATTCCTAAAGGATACTCTATTTTTTTTCCTAGGATTAAAGAAGATATTATACGAAAGACTATCAAGATCTCCTAATTATCTTATACTGCCCTTAGTGAGCAGCAACCGCCGAGGGAGACAGGTGAGAAGAGGAGATGTGTGGGTAGGGCGGGTGAGGGAGGAGGAGAGGTGGGGAGAGGGCAATGGCAAGGTGACAGACAATATCGTCTTCAAATGAGGAAGAATAAGAGGGGGAGGGGGTGTTGGGGACAGTAATTGTGTTGAAGTCTTTTTAGATGAGCTAAGGTAACGAAAGGGATTCAACTCCATTTCTAGTTAATTGGGAGACTTTTATAAAATTAACAAGATTTAGGATAACATATGTGAAAAATATAGTTGTTTTGAGGGACATATATGCAAAAGTCTCTCTCTCTCTCTCTCTCTCTCTCTCTCTCTCTCTCTCTCTCTCTCTCATACACGCACACTATTGTCTTATAACTAATCAGATCTCTCCATTTAAACCCCAGCCTTACTCGGCTAACATAGAAGGGTTAGGGCCATTTAAATCCGAGCCTACTTCAGTTAACTTAGAAGGGTTAGGGTTTCTTTTTGTTCACCATCATCCATCTGTCACTGACTTAGTGTTTTTTCTATACTTCGATCCGTGCGACGCATAAGCTTTCTCTTTGAAACTCCGTGCAAGCCTTTCCCGAACAAACTTAGGTAGATTGCTAAGAAAATGAGGATAGTCATGCAGGAGTGAAACTAGAAAAAGTTCACTATATTAAAAAAAACTTACAACTTATTGGATGATGAGGAGCAAATAAGACTCCCATTTTATTTATAGCGCCTCAAGGGTCTTACAACAAACTTCTAAAAATAAAACTTTTAGGCCTAAGATATTTACATGATGAGAAGACTCTAGAACTTGTAGAAACTTAGGAAAGTCTCATGAAAATTCAAGATAACTCCACAATACATTGAAGAATTCTAGAGCCTTCCAACTAAACCCATATGATGTGCAACATTGTCTTGGTAGAGCGAAAAATCTTATGCGTGATATTCTCTCCTACATGTTTCGTCAATGCTCTCGTTGACGGGTGTACCAAGTCTTCAAACGACTTCCACTCCCGTAGTCATGGTCATCGCGTGTCATACCTTTCTTTTTTTCTTTATCGTACGGCCCTCCCAAGACATGCTCATCTTCACCTCAAGATCAAAAGTAAACTGGTTTACCACATCATCTTTCACCATTCTTTGTACCCTCCTTTACACAAAGAGGCTTGAGGGGGCTACCAGGTCGCCAACTAACTTTGTCTCCTGGGCGCACATAGTCCTTCATTCCTCCGCAAATGCAAGTCCTATTGCAACTTTGTCGACCCGAACGTCCACAACTATCCTTGAGTGAATCCTTGCATGAGTCACTCCCCATAAATGTTTCATCACCCTTGGCATAGCAAGGCTTCTCCCTTGGCCAAAACATGTGTCATGCCTCCTCAAGCGAGTTTCATCATCCTCGGGCTATTTGTTCCTCGATAGATGTCCTCCTTGGCACGGTCTTGGTCATCTCTTTGCACCGTGGGATCCTCGACAATGTTCTCCTCAACACGATCAAGGCTATCACCCTTTTGTACGCATATCCTTGTCGCATCTTCCTCGTAGCTTGCGACATGCTTCTCCTTACCCTCGTCCAGTTTAGTAATACGATCCACATCCCTCTGCAGAAATTTCTCCTCAACCGGACTCCTTTGTACTATCTTCAGTCTCGCTCAGTAGATCTTCCTCCTCAAAGTCCTCATTTATCTCGAGCACCGCCAAATAGGTCGCCTCCAATTTGCTACTTTTCTCGAGCTGAAGGATAGAGATAGATTTTCTCTTTCATGGCTCACCTTATTTAAACTCACCAAGCAAGACGAGCCCTCTTCTAAAAATTCGACGAGTGTGAAATCGGAACCGCCTTTATCGCGATAAGGAAATCTATGCCAAGTATCATCTTAAAGTCGTCCAATGATGTAGCACTAAAATTGGCAACACACGACCAATGTCTCACCTCTACGCAAACGCCCTTGGCTACCCCCTGCACGAGATGTTCCTTCGAATTAACCGCCTTCATCTTGCTTAAATATTTTTCCAATGCTTGACCCAAGCGACGGACCTCCACTCCCGAGATAAAGTTACAAATGGCGCTCGTATCAACCAACGCATGTACTTATGTCATTGATCCCCACGTTAATGTACATGAGCTCCATGCTCGGAGTCTTCGACACAGTGGACTTGTCCTTAACGACGTTGAGTAAGCGCAATGCTCCCATGTGACACCCTACCTCCTCGGTTCAGAAAACATTGACATGTTTGCTCTTGTTTTGACAATTCCTAGCATATTGGATATCTCCAGATATGAAGTACGAAACTATTTGCTCGGGGTGGACCTTCTCACGGTTCTTTCCCTCAGAGAGGCCCTCCTTAGAAGAACTCTCCTTCTCTTCCCCACCATTCTCCTTAGTAGTAGTCTTTGGCTTGGCTTTGTTGTCATTCCACATGTACTCAACAAGCCTCTCGGCTGCTGTCATGACGGCATTCAAGTCTTGTACCCTCGGTCGTTGCAATTTTTGAGCCGTCGATGACATTCACTAGGCGAGGCGTCTTTCTCCAGACGCGCCTTTCAGCAAGGGATAACCAAGAAAAGACGCGCCTTATTTATTTTATTTTTTTAACAAAAAACTTCGAGGTAGGGAGATAGCCCTTACCACATATAAGTGGAAGATGTACTCATTTACACGGTTGTCAAAGTTGGCTATAGTTAAACTGGCAAACTAAATTGTACTATAATCGTGGTAGGGAGAACACAAATTCTTATTAGTTGTGTTGATTGTTACTGCTAATGTTGCTCTGCTAGTTCACTTAGTCATGTTTTAATATGTTTTTGTTGATTTTAATATGTTAATTGGTTTTATCTCTTACATAACTTATTTATTTATGTTTTTTTTTTGCGTCTAACTTTGCTCGGACGTTTGCCTTAAGTATGTTTTGCGCCTCGGACGATATGGACCGTTGCGTCTCGAGTGCGCCTTACGCCTTTGACTACCTTGGCACATGGTTGAAGTTCCTCGAGGAAGAAGAACAAGCAATCCTCCTCGTTCATGCTAGATATTGCGAGCATCAAACGTGTGAATTCTATAATGTATTCTTTGACCATCCCAGTATGCTTGAGTTGCCACAAGCTCCACATCGCCGCGAACTCCACATTCTCATGAGAGAACTGAGACTTGATCCCCTTCTTAGGATCCTCCAAAGTCTCAATCAAGCACAAACATTCTCTTACTTCCATGCACCTATAACACCACCACAACATAGCATCATCGGTAAAGTATATTAAAACAGTATTTACCTTCTCGGACTCATCCTCGATGTGCAACAACTTAGTATCGCTCCACGTACCACAAGTTCTTTACTTATTTGGCATCTTGCATCTCACTAAAGGGTTTCAGCTCAGAATCTTCCTTCCCGATGCCTCGCTACTCGAGGTCTACCTTTTGTAACGACATTCTCCAAAATGACAACTTTGGTCTTGAGTTCTCTGCGACTCCTGACCAAGGTCTTCAACTCCTTGTAGACCGATACTTTCCTATGCAAGTCATCAATTTGCGCACTGTGTGCTTTGAGTTCCTCCTCAAGTGTGGATAGGGTGTATTGGATTTGCTCCCGAATTATTATCATGGACGAAACAGCATCACTTTATAACCCATCGTAAACTCCTCTAGCCTCATGTTATTCTCCATAGAGCACATGCGCATCCCTGTCCCTCGAACATATCTCCAAATCTTGAGGCGTTCCACAAGATCGGCAAGGGTACGCTCTGCCATATACTCCTTGCTCTTTTCCCTCTTGTTAGTTTTGACGTTCCTCTACTTAGGCGACTCGGACCTCTCTTGGATGTTCTCGAATATCGACATGGCACTAACCGACCTTCGCTATGATATCACTTGTCACGAACTTAGTATTTTTTCTACACTTCGACATGTGCAGCGCAGAAGTTTTCTCCTCGAAGATCCGTACAAATCTTTCTCGAACGAACTTAGCTAGATTGCTAAGGAGAGAGTAGTGGAGCAAGAGTGTAACTTAGAAAACTTCACTATATTAAAAGAAGCTTACTTCTTGGATGGTGAGGAGCAAATGAGACTCTCACTCAATTTATATGGCCTCAAGGACCTTACAAGAAATTTTTAGAAAAAGAAATCTTCTAGGCCTAAGATATTTATATGATAAGAAGATTACAGAACTTCTAGAAATTTAGGGAAGCCTTATGAGAATTCAAGAGGATTCTAGCATGCTCTGGAGAATTCTAAAGCCTTCCAAAACATTGTCTAAGTGGAGCGAAAAATCTTGTGCATGACACATCGCTAGAAAAAGGCAAATAAAGAAAAAAAAAAGAATATTTTAGCAAATGTTCCCATTCAAAATATAGAAACTAACATGTACCCCACTTTTTTTAAAAACTAGCAAATGTTCTCATTCTGTGTAAAACAGCCAAAATTTCAGTTTAAATAGTGGGGGTATATATTAAAATTTTAATTGTTCCGTACAAAGAATAGGGCATTTGCTAGTTTTTTTTTTAAATGGGGATATATTCTAGTTTCTATATTTTGATGAGGACATTTGCTAAAATATCCCGAAAGAAATGAAGAGATGGAAAACTTGTTCTGATCGTCGATCCACTGGAGAACACAAACTGGAGAACACAAAGGTAACACATATTCCTCTTTCGTTGTTCCTTTTTCTCTTTTTTTCTTGGTCATCACTTCAAAACCGAAGTTGTATGAAGGTTTTGGATCAATTGCCTGTAAACCGAATCAAAACCTCGAAACTTAGTCATCCACATGAAACCATGCTTTTTTAAGTTGCACAGGCTCTTCTCTAATTTATACAATGATTTCTATTCCTTCTTCTCCTCTCCAAAACGAACTCTTTACCCACAACTACTTCATCTAATTTTCTTCTGAAAAAAATATCACTTAAAACACCTACAGAATCTCTTAGTTGCCTGGGAGGCACGGTTTTTAAGTATCTGCAGAAACTGATATGTTTTGGGTTGCCTGGGAGGCACGGTTTTTAAGTAATCTGCAAAACCTTTGAAACTGCTGAATCTACAGAAAACCGACCGATTCAAGACCCCTGAGATTGTCAAAACTTAACTTGTACCCAAAGGGTCTGATACAAGACCAAACATGTGAACCTTGTTCGGAATTGACAAGCCATTGCCACCGCTAATTCAAAGAGTGGCTATTTGTACCCTTTGTTTGATAAAGTATACCCTACTAATTACTAAAGCACAAAGGGTATAACTTAATTTAATAGGGGGCATTTATCAATCCCCATTCTTATAAAATTCCCTCAACTCTATTAGCCTTTAGAGTCCCAAACAACAAAGTTGCATTGTTTGCTGTGGATCCCATCAGCTTTATTGAAAATACTAAAAATTATTAGAAAAGCATTCATGGTAATCAGTCATTCAGTATTTTGCCGACTACAAGATGATGTTGCAATCAGAGAACAAATGAACATTGAGGGCATGAAGAATATTCGAAGTCGCTTAAAAGTGCAAGATAAACATCATAAACAATTAAGCAGCTGTGATCTCATTAACAGACAAGCTCTAATTTTTTGAACTGTCTCCTTAAACCATAACCAACCTTGAATGCAGAAGTTCACTTACTCAAATGTAGTAGAAAAATTATAGCATACTCATGAGTTTAAATTTATGTTCTGCATACAACATTTTCATGAAATATATATTCCAATGAAATAAACTGCAACAAAATACAAAAGACAACTAAAGTTTAGCACTTACCTTGTTGCTTGTCAGAATATGAAAAACAGTTGTCCCCCGACATGCCAGAACAAATAGACCCTGCTAAAAGTTGAATTCCTTTGAATCTCAGGAGCACTTCACGCTGACTTGAACTTCGAGCAGTTTGAGCAACACTTAGTAGAAGTGACAAAATAAATCCACTGGAAGAATCAAGCTCCCCATACAAAGTATCTAAAGAAACTGAACCAACTGAACATGTCTTCACCCTCCCACGAGCAGCAATTTCTGCAGAAACTAGAGAGTACCTCAGGGTGCCCCACAGAACAAGCGACGGACTCAATCTTCCAGCAGACAAATTATTGTAACTATGAGACCAATACAGAACACACAATTTATGTAGAGCAGGCTCTAAAGCTAACTCTAATGTTACATTCTGCTTCCCGCATGAGATTTCTGTGAATCTGCTCTTAGAAACCATTTTGCTTGTGGTTCGGAGAAGAGATAAAGCAAGTGGAAGGTGTAATTTGTTATTATTTGTATCAGAGGGAGTGAAAGAGGCTAATGTTGGACCCTCAGGTGATGACATAGACTTTCTCAAAGTTTTGATGGAGGCGCCAGTAAAAGCAGGCAGGATTGAATTTGCGAATCTGCGGCATACTGGGCAAAGTAACTCTCCCTAAAGGAACAAGGGAAGATGTCCATTGTAATTAGGTGAACAAAAAATAAGAAAATATTACAGTTGAAAACAGGCTTACCAGATCCGGGTCCACCACATGTGCTCCTTCAAAACCAAGTCTGTGGTGGCGCCTGGATTCAAGCAGAGAACCAAGACTTTTTATTACAAGTATATACTAAACAGGAGTCAGGAAGAATATTTTTACAGATCTGACCACAATTATAGTGAAAATTATGGTTATATGTGGGATATCTACTCAATGATCATTGAATGTTGCTAGACCGACAACAAAAAATACTTTATTCCCAAATAAATCCTTTTTCTTCAATTCAATTCTTTTATGGGCATTTTCCTCTATAACACTAACAAACCAGAGATGTTGGTATATATGTTCAAAGTGAGGAAGAGAATGGGAAAGAAGGTTCTGTTATACTTAATGAATTATTCATTAAGTATTCATCAAATGTTATTGTGATCCTTTGTCTTATTTCAAATTTATCAGAACAAAACAATGACATAAAAATCAGAACTCAAGTGACTTCAATAATTCAGTTTCACCTCTATTCATTGAGATATTAGGGTAACTATAAAGAAACTAGGAAGTATTTTTTGTCAAATAATTACTTGAAGAAACTTTTCTCATTTTCTCGCATTCTACCCTTTGGTCCACCACCAATGTCTCAGCCAATGGGGAAACATAGGAACTCCAAGTCCTCTTCATGTCTCTGATTGAGATGTTGACCTCTTTCCATAGCCCCTACATTTAGGACACTGGAAAAAGGGTCTTCATACGTCTGATTGGAAAGAAAGCTTGGATGACAATGATTCTAAATACAAGACAGCATAATGTCATCATCCAAGCCTTTACCATCAGAATGGAGTCAGCTATTGAGCATGAAAAGGTCCATAAAAGATTTGATAAAGTTTTTATGATCAGCTGTCTATTTGACGTCTGTTAGAGATTACATATTTTGTTTAGTCCCATATTGGCTAGGGAGAATCCCTCCCTCCAATCATTGGGTATATACTCCCTGCCTCAGGCCCATTACTATTCATTGATTCACTGTTCACTCCAAGTATAACAATGTTAAACCTCTATGTTGGTTCCAAATTCCTAGCCAAGGAGCTATGAGCATGAGACGGTCATGCCATAAAACCTAAGTGATCAGTTGGTGGATAATTAAATGTACCTTTTGGATATGAGATCAAAAGTAACAAGTCGGGGAATTGAGATCTTAAAAGATAAAGGTCAACAAAGATATCAATAATAAAATGAATGGAAATACAATAAAAAGCAATTAATTGCCAACTATATAATATCCAATGTTTTAAAAGATCTTCAAGGGACTCATTTCGGGGAGTGTTTCAAGGCAGTGGATCCCAAAAAAGTCCTATGACTTGTTAAATTAAACCAAAGGAGGCCTAGCAGGTGTATTTTTTTTACTAAGGCATACGATTTTATATAAGAGGTACGTTTTTAATGTCGCATATGTAAAACTTACACCCAATAGGAGTCATTGTTTTTTGGATTGTGGTTTATAACTATAAAGGGACTAGTTACCAACTTATCTACCCTAGACATGAGTCCCTAAGTTTGAGCAAAACCTTCTTCCCCTTCCCCCCTCCCAAGTAAACATCCAATCTTCTTCTTCACCTCTCTTCATTCAAGGCTTTGATGCCTCCTTCGGCCTTATTAGTTCCTGGCGTCACCAATACTTAACCCGAGATCCACTCTCTCAAGATCCACAATTGCAAATAGCATCCTCAATCAAGGTATTCATTCAACTATTCTTCTCTTTATCACCTTTTATTTTTCATCTTTTGTCCTCCTACAGATTATTTTGGCCAATCGTAGTTATTTTCATTGCTTTGGAGTTCACCTTATTTGTTTTTTGATAAGCAATTCCCAATAGCAAATTGTATTGTTGTATCTATTATTGTTGTATCTATTCGTGTAGACTTATTATTGTCTAAGGAAACTTAGAGAGTCATTCTTGGTTGCATGAGCTTAAACTGCAATTCACACTTTCAGAGTCATAAAAGTCTAAAACTAGAACATTTAGACAATAAACAAAGTAGCAACTAGTTCATCATCATCAGAATGTAGTCGGCTATGTGGCATAAGAAAGATCCATACGAGATTGACAAAGTTCTATGATTGGTTGTCAACCCAACATCAACCCTCTATGTTGGTGCCAAATTCCTATCCAAGACTATGATTATGAAAATGAGAGGGTCTGTACCGTAAAACCTAGATAATAAGCAACTAGTTTCTACCTTTGGGGTTGTCATTCCTTCACAGTTTGGCGTAATGCTTTAAGGCGATACAATTTGCAATAGGAAAGTACATTCATCTTTATGATACATTTACACCAAATTGTAAGGAATGACAATCCCAAAAATAACAATTAGTTGTTTATCAAGGACATGTCACCTAGGTTTTAGGACATTGACCCTCTCATGCTCAAAGTCATAGACGTTTGCAAGTTAATACCATGAACTATTAAATTTTTTTGCAAGTTAATACCATGAAATATCTCTTATTTTGCAAGTTAATACCATGAAGTGACGATACTTCATGGTACTAAGTTGCAATGTAACTTGCAAAATGAGTGATCATTCATGGTATTAACTTGAAAGTTGAAACTTGGAAGTTCATGGTAATAAGTTACAAATTTTGAAATTTTGTGGTAGCAAGTTGCACAAATATAAAAGTTCATTATAGTTAGTTGCAAATTAGCCTTATGCTACGACCCACCAAAGCTATAGAAATTAGAAGAACCTCTTAGGGGCTGTTTGGTTGTCCGTTACTGAAAATCATTTGCAACATATGTTGCATGTAGCATTTGTTGATGTAAAGTGTGTTGCAAATGCATTGTTTGTTGCATTTAACATGTCACAATCTTCACAAACCCATCATTTGGAATACGTAATTATGATATTTGGTTGCAACTTTTGTTGCCATAAGTACAAATATATTGTTTGGTTGTGACATAAAAGCAAAGAGAATGGAGGAAATAATATAAATGGTGTTAATGTTGACGTAAGTAATGTGTTGTGACCATTTTGGCAGCAAGTTTTGGTGTGGCCGCAAGTTTTGTTGTGGTACATTTTATGGTAATACTATATGTTGATAACATCTGTAGAAGCTAAGATATCATTGTGCCTTTTTCTATTTAATAGTCTAAAAGTTCCCTGGTAAACATTCACCTATTCACAAACATTAGGTTTAAAAATGGAATCTGGGTGAAGGACAGAACATAAACAACATAAATATCTGATGTCAAACAGTAAGGCGAGACTGGAACACACAGAATGAACGTACTATCTGGAAGAAGATAACCTTGTTGTCAAAACATGAATGCTGTAAAGACTGAGTTCTAAATTTCTCAACTAAATCCTTACCTTTGTTTCAAAGATATCAAGTATCTATCGTGGCACTCCTTATGCACAGCATGCCCACAGGAAGATATGTGAATTCCATCACAACCTCTCGGACTAAATCCACAAACTCTGGAAGAGCTATTAGAAGTCTCGCCCTTACATTTCTTTAAACTATCTGCGATATCAGCAGTGAAGCAGCTTGATTCACTGGCTGAATCATCTGAATGGGATTGAGAATCACGAATTTCTCCTAGGACGGACTGATAAGCATCATCTTCCAGAATCTCCAAAGATGACAAGGAAGATGTTGAACTATTATACGATACATTAGGTAGTTCAGCATTGCTAATCTCGGTAAGCCATTTACTGAAAGAGTCTTGAATGGCATCAGCTACTGCAGGTTCTGTGTCAATTGCAAGAGCAATATCTGCATCTTGGCCTGACTGCACTGGAGTGCTTGTACCAGCACCAGATAGATTAGTTACTCCTTCGGTGGAAATTGAACATGTTTCCTTCTCTGACTGGTGAACATCTTTCCATGAAACTGGACCTCTCTCAATAATGTGTGTAAGACGAGATTTCTGCTTTCATCACAGTAACCATAATAATGTGTCAAAAGGAATTAGATAAATCAGACGGCACTTAGCATAAATACAGTTTTCTCCCCTTTTTTCTCTTCTTTGTTCTTCTTTTCCCATACATTTCTATAATTGGGTAATCTGTATATCTGATATATTTGCAAAGACATTAGCAGAAATGAAATGAGATGTAAAGTACTTACCTGAAGAAGGACAAAGAAGCATAATGGACTTTGGGTATCTGATCCCCTGCAGAGGGAGCAGACTGGTGCAGACTCTTCATTTACATGGTCAATTTCCAGGATAGATGGGTCAGTGTTGGATTCTGTACTATCTATCTCATCATTAGCTTCAGACTTGAGGCTCGCAAGAAAGTTAGACTGTTCAGCTCTCATTTTATTCTGTAAAATAGAAAATACAGAAGAAAGACGTAAGTTACATTATTCCATTACAGCTTTGTAAAAAAGTTCAGAAACAAATAGCTCTAGCAAGGGATTTATATTATCAGGTCTAGGACCCATTGTTTGTATGGATCGAACTCTAGATATATGTAAATACCACAATCCTTAAAATGCAAGGCAAAAAATATTTAGAGAAAATAAAAATTATGGAGTACAGGAGAACAATAAGGATGTAAGATTATACAATGAAAGGGAGCTTCCATTATCTGATGTAGGGGGCCGCCCCTGAGCTCATGATGCCTGAGGCGAACTTCCAAATGGAGCCCCCATACATAACGTAAAATAAATAAATAAATAAATAAATAAATAAAAGTAAAGTAAAGTAAATACAAAACAAAATAATATTGTTAACACCAAGAGTTGAACCAAGGCCCTCTAGTATGCAAGTCTAACATGATAACCACTACACTACAACTATTTTGTGTTAATGGTGGCCCATTGTACATATTTGTTCTATTTTATATATGTCCGTGTTGGTGCCCTGGGCCGTCGCCCAGCCTGCCCTGGCCAGGGTAGCCCCTGATCTGATCTGCTGTATAGAGGTTACTGCACTTGGACAGAACTTAACTATATGAGTCTAAAGCAATGAACCAACTAGAAAATGATGCATTTGGAAGGAATTTTCATTCTCATATAGTTCTTTTTATGGAACGTAAATCAACCATCCATGTATAAGTGTAATGAGTCAAATGTGTATGGAAGCCTTTTCCACAACACATGAATCAAATTATTTAAATTGCTAAAAACACCAAAATACTCTAGTTCTCCATCACAGATTTAGACATAGGATACTTCATACTAATAATGATTTATTCTGTCATAAATGATTTATTATACCACTTTATCTATCATGGTGTTTAGTGAGTCATGTTTTTGGAAAACTACAGTGTCCGATTATCATAACACGTATGGGAAGGGGCGGAGCAAGAAGTCTAAGCCACATTAGGCACTACAGTCTATAACCAATCCACTTTTTCTGTTCTTATAAAGATACACAAGACATAAATTACAAACTGTAATAACTTTCAAACCACTCATGAGGAGTGGTTTTTAATTGTGAAAGAACAGGTTTCCAAGAAAATTGTTAAATACTATCAGTATCTGGCCCTCTTAACAAGTAGTGATTTCAGCAGCTTCAAAAGTATTGACGATTGGAACATCAGATGTCAAGTCTGCCACATTAGGAAAAATATGTGAATTTAAATAAAACTTTGGGTCCGTGTTAGAATATAATATACAACCCTCACTACACCTCTAGAGTTTTGGAGTAGTGGTAGGGAATGTAACATTGTGACAGAACAACCAAGCTTCAAGTCCTCTGGGACGCATTTTAAGATGATTTTAAAGACTATTGTTGCGTGAATCAAGCTCTCTACCCAAAAATATGGGTCTTCAACCTGCAGGGCTTTTATAATAAATAAATAAATAATCCTCACTTGCAAATCTAGAGTTTTCGTGTAGTGAGGCATTTAATAATAAATATATAACCCTCAACCCTCACTTGCAAATCTAGAGTTTTCGTGTAGTGGGAGGGACATTAATAAACCTAAAATGTTGGAAGTAAATATAGTAGGGACCAAGGTTCAAAGTATCGGTATCGGAATCGGTATCGGACCATTCCTATGGGTATCGGGATCGGCGGTATCGGTAGTATCGGCGGTTTCGGATCGGAGTATCGGGTTTTTTGGTATCGGAAAGCAAACAACTATTAGTAAATTATTAACATTTTAGAGAATATATTTTATACAATTATGCATAATTTAAAGTATTTTCAGTATTGCTTCTTAGTATTTTTGATATTGAATGAAATAGTAGTCATCCTTGTCATTTGATTTTTATGCGATAGATAAGCTTTCCTCTTTTATATGTTTTTACAACCCTATTATGGTTTTACATCCTTTCTAATTGGTCTTTTTAATTCAAATTTTTTTGCCGAATTGACTGGAAAAAAGACCTCTAATGTCGGTATCGGTCAGTATCGGGTATCGGTCGGTATCGGATCGGGACATGCCAAACTGTATCGGTACCGGCCGTATCGGATCGGTATCGGCCGATACTTTAAACTATGGTAGGGACTTTAATAAACCGAAAATGTTGGAAGTAAATATAGTTTCTAAACGTGTGTATACATACATAGTTGCATGATTTCTGTAAATTTATAACATGGTAGTTTCATGATTTAATAGGCAAGTAAGCTTGATGTGTTTGAAAAATAATACTTGAAAATGAAGTTAAATCAAATCACTTAATACATTGTCTCATTTTTAATGCCTCAGCTAGTTTTTTGGCAAAATTTTAAAACGTGTGGGCTAGTTTAGATGCAAAAGTATTACTTCGAATATAATGCAAAGTATCACATCAGAAGGTAACTCATTTCTAACTTATATTAGTTAATCGAGCACAGATCTTTATATGATGTGTCAACATGGTATGGAACTAGCTCATTCAAAACCGGTTATCTGATCAGAATGACAAGATATACAAGAGGCCTTTATCTAATGGGTTTGTATACTTGAGGGTTTCTTAAGATTCCATATTTTTTGGAGGATTTTAATGAGGAATTATATGGTTTATACTCATCATTAAGAATACAAATGAACATCTCTATAAGTTTCAGCTGATACCAGTAACTTTTATGCAGTTTCAGATTGGGTTGGCTCAAACATAATATGATACGGCCAATAAGTATATGTATTGTCCAGGTTTTACAGCCTTCATATCAACCCTAAATTTGATATAAGTAATTAACTAATTATTTAGCGAGGAGGATGAAGTTGATGTACCACTTGTATCTTACCATTATGTCAGCTTGGTGCTTTCTAGCCTTCGCCTTGCGTTCCTCCACATCAGAAGTAAATGCTGAATTTTTTACTGAACTTTTGGGGAAGTGATGTAGCGTATGGCAGATCAAATCAGGTGCCAGGTGTTTAAGCTTATTCATACAATTTGGGCTTAGCTCTGCAAACTTCTTCAATATATTCTCAGCCAGACAAGTTATGCTGAACTGTCCTGTTTCAGCATTATTGTAATCACTTTCTTCTTTGTACTTCCTCAGCAATGAGACTAACAGTGACAGCAAGCTTTGGTTCTTCCAGAACACTTCATCAGCCACACTCCCATCAAATTCTTCTCTAGCATACATAAGTATAGGAAATAAATCATCTGCCTGACATGACAAATCCACACCTAACTGCCCATCACAAGATAATTGTGTCTGACAAATATCCAATCCTAATGAAAGCAAGTGCAACGCAGTAACAAGAACTCCCTCAGAAGCACGAGATATTGATGGCATCTCAGTGAAAACAGCATAAAATATAACAGCCCTAGTAATCTGGAGAACAGTTTTGGATGTGGCTATTCTTGAAATAGAACTCAAGGGATCAAAGATCGCTGTCCATCGGGGTAACTGAATGTTCAGTGCAGAAACTTTACACGCATTTGAGTATCTCTCAAGTGCAACTTGCAAATCCCTAGAGTTCCAACGAGGGTGGTACAAATCTAACTCTTTCCAAAATTCTTTGCGGAGAGAATATTTACCCTGCCAGCAGAAAGATTGGTTATTCCAAGTTTAAACAGAATAAGTTAGAAGCACAATTGTATATACAGTTTTAGAACAAAAACCTGCTTCACTCCAGATGGCTTTGAATAGGCAGCAAGCACATCTAAAATATCTCGTAGCTGAGTGCTCTTGGAAAGATGACGAGGAAGAGCCTTCACCACTTGGCTATGTGTAGCATCTCCAATAGCCAGCCTATAGACCAATTCTCTCCGCAGATTTTCAATAGTGGATAGGCCACAAAATCTCCGCTCTTTTACCACTTGTATTATAAGAGTGAGCATTTCTTGCACCAGAACCGACTCATACCTAAAACCATTTGAAAATGACAGTAGCTTGTTAGTGGGTCCATTATAATTTTAACTTCTAAAAATATTCAAAATAACATCACATGAGAACCCGGTCTTGATTTCAGTTTAAGTTCATTTCTTCACACCAAGAATTAGGAATGAACAATGAACACACTGGCAGTGCAGCTGCTGCTGCCAATTTAACCACCCCTTTCATGCAAGCAGTACTGTCCACATACTGTCCTAAAATTGCAGATTATCCGCTTCTACCTATACAAAGTGAATGGCTAGATCCATTATGTGATGGTCTATCCATAGGAGATCCGTGGTATATCCTATCCAACCCACCTGACAAGCGCATATATGCTTTACTCTTTTCTGCTCACAAATGTGCACCTTCACAACTACAATCCCGTGATCCAAGAACTCTTTGACTTGACCCTCATTGCATGGATTAATCGAAGAGAGGGACCTTACTAACCTAATCCACCATCCACCTCACCCCCGTGAGTCCCCACCCCATAACAATATACCACCTCATCCCCGTGAGCAGTGTTGTCAATGGTGCATCAGGGCTGAGCATAGGCACACGCCATGACGCATGGCACGTAAAACTAGCTCGACCATTCAGGCCCACAAATTACCCTAATAGTCATATATAAGCTATCTCCTTTTCTTCTTTCCTTCAAAGAATCACAACCACCTCCCTTCATCTCTTCAGATGGTGATGATAATGAAGAAGTTCCATTAGATGATGATGATTAGTAGTAGTGTAGTAAACTAGTTACTACTTACTAGTGTAGTGTTGTAGTAGATAGTGAATGATATTTTGGTGGTGTCACAAACTTTGTGACGGGAGTAATAAGACATTATAACTCTTACCTTTATTTTATCGGTGTATGTCATTTTGTCCATTAGATAAAGGTTTTAAATATCTTGTTTTAATCTGTGATTTCTTTTTAGTATTTTGTTAATATCCTCTATAGTCTATAGATTACCCTCTACATCAATTTTACTAGTATTATGTGTCGTTAGTATATATATTTTTGTTTTATATATATGCTCTCTATAATGTGCATATCTACATCCTTTATATTTTTTTATCTACATCCTTCATATATATATATATATATATATATATATATATATATATATATATATATATATATAACTGAGAAAATAAGAGCTATTTTAGACAATTTCAGGTGTGAATAAATGGAAAAGATTCTCCATAAAATTAATATAAAAAATTTAAAGTAGTTTCCTCGTTTAGAGTTTCATGTTTTTTATAGTTTCCTGTTTTTCAGCTTCCTAATTTTGTGGATATAGGATCTCTTTCTTTCCTATTTAAGTTGTACGTATATGTTGAGTTCAATAGGAAAAAAAATTCTCTTTTCCTTCTATTCTTTCTTCTTTATTTTTCGTTTACATAGTATTAGAGCTCTAGGGTTCGGTCATGGACTATAGAGCTGTCATGGTCGACTCCAACACAGCATTTTCCGGCGCCACCAATAAACGCCATTTGAAGGAAACCAGCAACCTATTCCGACAACCCCCCGATAATCAAGAATTCCCTTCAAATAACCATTCATAAATTGAATGGCAAGAATTACTAAAATGGGCCTTGTGATTGACGGGAAAGGAAAACTCGAATATCTGAATGGAGAAATGAAACCACCAACCACCAATGACCCTAAGTATAGGCAGTGGAGATCGAAGAATTCCATGGTTACCGCCTGGCTTATCAACTACATGGATCCGGCTTTAGGAAAACCTTTCATTTTCCTATCTATCGCTCGGGATATTTGGGAAGCCGTTTGTGAAACATACTAAGATTTAAAGAACCATTCTCAATTGTTTGAGTTAAACACCCGAATGTGACGAATGCAACATGGGGATAAAAAGGTAACTGTCTATTATAATGACATGACTCTATGGCAGGAAGTTGGATATGTTTGAAGAGGAAGAGTGGGAGGACCCAGATAATACTACTTGATACAAGAAGAAAGTTGAACGGGTCAACTATTTGTTTTTTTGGCAAGGCTAAATAAAGAGCTTGATGAGTTAGGGGGAGAATATTAGGACGGAGACCCTAAACATCTATCAGAGAGGTATTGTTTGAGGTACGTAGAGAGGAAGCTCGGAGACAGGTAATGCTCAAGGGAGTAGAGGAACCAAGAATGGATCCCGATGGGTCTCCCTTGTGGCCCGTAGGAACGACCAAGAAGGAGATAGGCACGGAGGAGGCAAACAGAGATTGTTAGAGTTATTTTATTTTGTTATTTATCATATGAGGGTATAATAGTAATTGTGGGTGTATTGCATATCAATATAAATAGACATGAGATGCAACCTAGGGTTTAAGGTCCTTGCAATCTCCTTTCTCATATTCTCTCTTCTCCTACTTTTCCTTCTCCTCTCCAACTCCAAACTTCACTTGGTATCAGAGCATTATATTTATAAGTACTGTACATTTCGGTTGTTTTTTCGTCTACTTTTCATGATTCGCCGTTCGTCGTTCGTTGTTCGTGGTTCGTTTATGAGATCTAGGGTTTCTACAGATCTTCGTTGGTTATTCGTCGTCGGTTGAGGTTCGTTGTGAGATCTAGGGTTTCAAAGATCTCGTCTTTCTGTTGCATCTACAAGTATGGTGGGGACCGAATCTTCTAGCGAGATTAATAGTGGTGGTGGTAGCGGAGGTGGTTCTCCTTTTACTGTTATTCATAATGATGAATTGGGAAAGTCAATTACAGCGATGAAACTCAATGGTGCGAACTACCTTGCCTGGTCCAAGTCTATCAAAGTAGTGTTAAGGGCGAAGAAGAAGTTGAAGTTTTTGACGGAAGAACCCCTGCCTGAAACTTCCGCTGAGTATGAAGATTGGTTGAGTGCAGATGCATACGTTATGTCGTGGTTGTGGCATAGTATGGAACCACATATCGCTACTAATGTTCAGTGGTGTGAATCAAGCAAACAGATTTGGGCATCTCTGGAAGAATCATATTCGCAGAAGCGAAACGTTGCCCGTATCTATGAGTTGTACGAGTTATTGTTCAATACAAAGCAAAATGGGAAGCCTGTGAATGAATATCTGGCTTCAAAGAAGGCTTTGTGGGAGGAACTGCTTCAATATCATCCTGTTACTACTGATTTGAAGGAAGCTCGCAGACAGAAGGAAGAGTTTCATGTTTCATGTTTCACTTATCCTAGCCGGCTTGGATCCTATGCTCGAACCTTATAAAGCTCAAATCCTTGCTGGAGAGCAGTTACCTACGGTGGCAGATATCTTCTCTCGTCTCAATCGTTCCTTTCTTGGACAGAGTTCTGTGGTGCCGAGTACTGACTCTTCTGCCCTAGTTTCTAGTGTTGTTGGTCGTGGTGGTGGACGTGGTAGTGGACGTGGCGGTAGAGATGGTGGTCGTAGTTTTGGTCGAGGAGGAGGCCGTGGTGGTAGAGACAATGGTCGTGGTGGTGGTCGCGGTGGTGGTGGTGGCCGTGGTCAACCACGAAAATGTAACTATTGTGGAATGCTCGGTCATGTAGAAGACTACTGTTGGGACAAGTGGGGCAAACCAGAATATGCACATCAAGTGCATGCTGAAAATATGCAGTCTCAAGTCACCACTTCTGCTCCCGGAGATGATACTTCGGGTTTCAATCAGACTTCAACGTCCGATACCTCGTCTCCATTTCAACAGATCCTCCAGAAGTTGAACGTGCTTGCTAGTACCACCTCCCAACCTACTGCTACCATGACACATATAGGTAATCCTGCTTTTGTGGCAACCCAGTCACCATCCACCTCTTGGGTCATCGACTCAGGATCAAGCTCTCATATGTCTGGTATAACATATATCTTTCATAATCGTAGTTCCATGAAACATAATATTATCTTGGCTGATGGGTCTACTCGTCCTGTGCTTGGAAAAGGTGTCATTCACCCTACTCAATCACTATCATTATTTGATTCATTATATGTGCCTAATTTTCCATTTAATTTGTTATCTGTGAGCCAGTTAACCAAATCTCTTCAATGTTCTGTGACATTTTCTTCCAATTCGTGTGTTTTTCAGGATCTCAGGACGAAGAAGATGATTGGTTCGGGGCATGAAAAAGATGGACTATACTACTTGGATCTACCTGGAAAAGCCTTCACTTCTGTTTCTACTTCTCCGTTGCAGTGGCATTATCGTTTGGGACATCCGTCTTTGGCTAAGTTGCGTCAAGTTGTTCCTAGTTTGAGTCATGTTTCTAGTCTTGAATGTGAGGCTTGTCAGTTAGGCAAGCATCACCGTAGTTCCTTTCCTCGTCGTAGTGAGAGTCGTCAATTAGAGTCTTTTGATCTTGTTCATTCTGATATTTAGGGTCCGTCTAGAGTCAAAAGTCCGAAAGGATTTCAGTATTTTGTTATTTTTATTGATGATTATTCCAGAATGACTTGGTGTTATTTAATGAAAGAAAGATCTGAGTTTCCAAATGTGTTATCTGTCTTTTATAATGAAGTCTATGTTCAATTTAATAAACGTATCAAAATTCTACGTTCTGATAATGCTTTGGAGTATACTCAATCTTCTGTGAACAGTTTCTGTGTTGATCGTGGTATGATTCATCAAACCAGTTGTGTCCACACCTCTCAACAAAATGGTATAGCCGAACGCAAACATCGACACATTTTAGATGTGGCTCGAACTCTCATGTTCAATATGCATGTCCCTAAACAGTATTGGGCAGATGCCTTTCTTACTGCATGTTATCTTATTAATCGTATGCCATCATCTGTATTAAATAACAAAGTTCCATTTACCATATTACATACAGATGTCGCACCATTTTCCTCATCTCCTCGAGTGTTTGGGTGTGTCGCTTTTATTCATAACTTGGAACCTAATCGAGATAAGTTGGCTCCTAGATCTCTGAAGTGTGTCTTTCTTGGTTATCCCCGTACTCAAAAAGGTTATCTTTGTTACAGTCCACAGTCACACAAATATTATGTCAGTGCGGATGTTACATTCTTTGAGTCTACCCCTTTCTTTCCTTCAGGAGACCGTTGTATTCCTTTTACAACAGATTTGATATCTTCCATACCACTTCCGGTCATTCCTGAATCAATTTCTGTCTCCATTCCCCATTTACAGGTTTATCAGAGATCCAAGGACAGGCCAGTGGTTCTGCAAAATTCAGCCTTCAACCAATCATCTTCTGTGCCTGAGGTTTCTGCTTCCATCACCACAGATCCAGATGATCTTCCTATTGCTCTCAGAAAAAGACAACGCCTTTGTACCACAAAGAATAAGCATCACATTTCTAACTATGTTTCATTACACCGTGCTTCATCATCTTTTCATGCATTTGTTGTTTCATTGTCTTCTACTTTTATTCCCAAAACTTACAAGCAGACTATGTCATCTTCTGGTTGGAAAAGTGCAATGGATGAGGAGATGTATGCTTTACATCAAAATCAGACTTGGGAGCTTACATCACTTCCTGTTGGAAAACAAACAGTGGGTTGTAGATGGGTGTACACTGTTAAGTATCACCCTGATGGTTCTGTTGAGCGCCTCAAGGCACGGTTGGTTGCCAAAGGGTATACTCAGACATATGGCGTGGATTATATAGAGACTTTCTCTCCAGTGGCTCGGCTGAATTCAGTTCGGATTCTTATTTTTGTGGCGGTTAATCACCAATGGCCTATATATCAGCTGGACATAAAGAATGCTTTCTTACATGGTGACTTACAGGAGGAGGTTTATATGGATCAACCACTGGAATATGTTGTAGCAGAAAATAAAAGACTCGTATGTCGATTGAAGAAAACATTATATGGACTGAAACAGTCACCTTGTGATTGGTTTGACAAGTTCAGTTCAGTTCTCATTCAGTATGGCTTTCGACGTACCACATCAGATCATTCAGTATTTTGCCATTCTTCCTCAGCGGGTATTATCGTGTTGATTGTTTATGTTGATGATATCATTATACCTGCGAGTGATCATGCTGGAATTGTGAACTTGAAGGCCTATCTTAGCCGTCAGTTTCATACTAAGGATTTGGGTCTTCTTCGATATTTTCTTGGAATCGAGGTTTCTCGATCTAAGAAATGTGTGTATCTGTCACAACGCAAGTATGTTCTAGACTTGCTCTCCGAGACTGGGATGTTGGAGTGTCGGCCAGTTGAGACTCCTATGGATTATCATGACAAGCTTGATGCTGACAGGGGAGAGTTATTTGAGGATGTTGGATATTATAGACGTTTGGTTGGCAAACTTATATATCTTACTGTTACTCGACCAGACATCACATATGCAGTTGGAGTAGTTAGTCAGTTTATGCATGCCCCTCGGCAACCACATTGGGAGGCTATCTCTCGCATTCTTCGATACTTGAAGGGTGCACCTGGAAAGGGTTTGTTGTACAAACCTTCCAGTTGCTTACGGTGACTGGGTTCAGTGATGTTGATTGGGCAGGCAGTCGCAGTGATAGGAGGTCTACTTCTGGCTATTGTACGTTTGTGGGTGACAATCTTGTCACGTGACGTAGTAAGAAGCAGAATGTTGTGGCTCGTTCTAGTGCAGAGGCCGAGTATCGTGCGATGGCTCATACAGCTTCTGAGATGATGTGGTGCAGTCTCTTCTTCATGAAATGGGAATCATGATTCCTATTCCGATGGAGATGTATTGTGATAATCAATCGGCAATGTTTATCGCAAGTAATCCGGTGTTTCATGAGCGCACGAAGCATATCGAGGTGGATTGTCATTTTGTTCGTGATTTATTGCTGAAGAAACAGATTGTCACTCCTTATGTTCGGTCAGAGGATCAATTAGGTGATATCCTCACCAAACCACTTGCTCGTGGTCCATTTTCTGATTTACGTAGCAAGCTGGGCATGTATGATCTATATGCTCCTGCTTGAGGGAGGGTGTTAGAGTTATTTTATTTTGTTATTTATCATATGAGGGTATAATAGTAATTGTGGGTGTATTGCATATCAATATAAATAGACATGAGATGCAACCTATGGTTTAAGGCCCTTGCAATCTCCTTTCTCATATTCTCTCTTCTCTTACTTTTCCTTCTCCTCTCCAACTCCAAACTTCACTGAGATCATGTGTGATTATTGTCAGAAACTATGGCATACACGAAAAACTTGTTGGAAACTACATGAAAAACCCACAAACTTGAAGAAGAAACCCGGTATGGATTCTCGACCTGCAGAGGGTACATGTGCATTTCAAATCAGTAACACTAATCCGGAGCAACAGTCATCCTCAGAGACTCTTCCTTTCACTAAGGAGCAGATGGAGCACTTGTACAATATGTTTCAGTCTTAATCCTTCGAAAACTCTAGTTCTTCATGTTCCCTAGCAGGTAATTCTTTCATACCTTCCTTTGCTTGTATCAATTCCATTGACTCTTGGATACTAGATTCGGGAGTCGCTGATCATATGATCGGGTCCTCGCAGTCATTATACGCCTCGTACAAGAAATCAAAATGTCAAAATTGCATATGGTTCATATGCAACCGGTGCCGAAAAAGAAACAATTTTTATTTTCCCTCATATCACTCTTAAAGATGTTCTTCATGTTCCTCATTTGTCTTATAATCTTATATCACTCAGTAAACTAACCCGTGATCATAACTGTCAAGTTAACTTTTGGTCTTCTCAATGTAAATTTTAGGATTTAACCTCCGGGAAGATGATTGGCAATGCTAGATAAGAAAGTAGACTCTACCTTTTTAATACCGGATCAATCTTTGGAAGGCAAGACCAACAAACTTATTTCAATTCTATTTTTGTTTCTAGTGACATTGAGATTATTTTATGGCATTTCCGTTTAAGACATCCAAATTTTCAATATTTAAAACAATTGTTACCCAAGTTTTTTAAGAAAAATCCTTCTGTTTTTTGGTGTGAGTCATGTGAATTGCTAAACATCGATGTGCTATTTTTCCTCCCCAACCATATAAAAGGTCAAAAATGTTTACTATAATCCACAGTGATGTATGGGGTCCTTCTCGAGTGACAACTTTTTCTGGAAAACGATAGTTTATTACATTTATTGATGATCACATGAGAGTTACTTGGGTATTTTTTTGCTAAAAGATAATCTGATGTTGAAAGTGTGTTCAAACTTTTTTATACAATAGTTCAAACACAATTTCAGACCCAGATGAAAAAATTTGTAGTGATAAAGGCAAAAAGTATTTTAATAAGGTATTAGGAAAAAAATTGTCGAGAAAGTAATTATACACCAAAGTTCTTGTAATAAAATACCTCAACAAAACGGGGTGACTGAAAGAAAAATAAGCACCTCCTTGAAGTTGCTAGAGCCTTAAGTTTTACAACTAAGGTTCCAAAGTAACTTTGGGGAAATTAGCCACATACTTGATTAATAGACCACCTACAAGGACTTTAAGAGTTAAAACACCAACAAATGTTTTCAATGAATATTTTTTCAATTCTCGATTAACAACTAGTATTCCTTGAAAACTTTTGGCAGTATTGTATTTGTCCATAATCACGACCCAACAAGAACAAAATTTGATCCGAAAGAACATAAATGCATCTTTGTGGGGTATCCTACAAATCAAAAGGGATATAAATGTTTTGATCCAGTTTTGAGAAAAATATTTGTTTCTATGAATGTCACATTTTTAAGGAACAGATATACTTTAACAATTTTCATCTTTAGGGGGAGAAGAACGCTAGTGAAGATATGTTTTTAGATGGTTCAGACTTAACCATTAAGGTTGACTTTGTGAAAATGAGTGAGGATAAGGAAGAATATCTTGTGGAAACAAATGAATAAAATACTGGAAAGCTTGAACAATCCCCGTTTATGCCATCTCAGAATCAAGATACTAAATTGATAGAGATGGGTGCGAAACGATATAAAGGTTTTGTGTATTCAAAGAAGTATCAGGCATAAAAAACTAGGAACACAGTCTTACAATACCACCAAGAGTCTAACATGAGGGTAGATCATGAAAGCAACAATCCAACAGGTAATTCTGAGTATATCCATCAATCTCAAGATTATCTCCTATTGCTATTAGGGGAGGTGTATTAAACATCCTTGTGTCAGCTTATACTAAACATCCTCTATCCAACTTTATATCTTACAACCGTGTCACCTTCTTTTCGTGCTTTCATTTCACAAGTGTCTAGTGTGGTTATTCCAAACAGTGTACAAGAGGCTCTAAATGTTCATGAATGAAGGGAAACAATATTTGAGGAGATGAGAGCTCTGGTAGGAGAAGGTAGATCTTCCACAAGGAAAAACGGTTGTTGGGTGTAAATGAATTTTCACTGTGAAATACAATTCTGATGGTTCCTTAGAACGATACAAGGCCCGAATAGTAGCAAAAGGCTACACCCATACTTATGGAATTGACTATTCTAAAAGATTTTTTCCTGTGGCTAAGCTAAGTACGGTTCGGGTCCTTTTGTCCATTGCAACTAATCTTGGCTGGTAACCAGCTAGATGTAAAGAATGTGTTATTTCTAAATGGAGATCTTAAAGAAGGTATACTATGTAGACTCCACCTGATTTTACTGCGAAGATTGGATCCAAGGTATGTAAGCTCAAGAGATCGCTATATGGTCTTAAGCAGTCTCCTAGAGCTTGGTTTGAAAGGTTCACAAGGTTTGTTAAAAGTCAAGAATACAACCAAGGGTAAGCTGATCACTCTCTTCACAAATGTCTCTACCAAAGACAAAATTTTAGTTTTGATTGTCTATGTAGATGATATAATTGTGACAAGGAATGATTTGGAAGAGATGAACCGGTTAAAGCAGAGCCTAGCGAGGGAATTTAAGATTAAGGATTTGGGACAACTAAGACATTTTTTTGGGAATGGAAGTGACTCGATCAAAAAAAGGAATAGTAGTTTCACAACGACAGTATATCTTGGATCTCTTGGAAGATATTGGGATGAGTGGTTGCAAACCAACAGACACCCCAATCGAAGCCAACGTGAAACTTGGAGAGGTGAAAGGCACAATTTTGGTGGACATTGGTAGGTATCAAAAGTTAGTTGAGAAGCTGGTTTACTTATCTCATACTTGACCAGACATTGTCGTCGCTATTAGTATGGTTGGTCAGTTTATGCACTCCCCATATGGGGAACACCTTGAAACTGCATATCGCATCATTCGATATCTGAAGGGAACTCCAGAAAAATGGTTGTTTGTAGAAAAAAGAGAAAAAAATCGAGGTATATACAGATGCAGATTGGGCTGGATCATTCACTGATAGGAGATCAACTTCTAGATAGTGTACATTTCTCTGGGGCAATTTGGTTACATGGAGCAGCAAAAAGCAAAGTGTTGTTGCTAGGAGTAGTGCAAAGGCAGAGTTTCGTTTGATAGCTCAAGGAGTATGTGAAGTACTTGTGGTTAAAAGACCTTTTAGTCTCCCTATACAGTTATATTGTGATAATAAGTCTGTCATCAGCATAGCACATAACCCGGTTCTACATGACAGAACAAAGCATGTTGAGCTCGATAGAAACTTTACAAAGGAGAAGCTTGAAGAAGGGTTGATTTGTACTTCCTTTTGTTCCTAGTACATGGCAGGTTGCAGATATCTTGACCATTTCATGTGTGAACAAATGGAAAAGATTTTACCTAAAGATCATGAAAGAACAAAAGGTAATGAAAAATATTCTAGACAATTTCATGTGTGAATAAATGGAAAAGATTTTCTCTAAAGATCAGGAAATAAATGGAAAAGATTCTTCTCAAAGATCATGAAAGAATTAAAGTAGTTTCTGGTTTAGAGTATCCTGTTTTATAGTTTCCTATTTTTCAGTTTTCTAATTTTGTGGATCTAGCATCTCTTTCTTTCCTATTTAAGTGGTACGCATATACTATTAAGTGGTACGCATATACTGAGTTCAATAGAAGAAAAAAATTCTCTTTTCCTTCTCTTCTTCTTCTATATTTTTCGTTTATATATATATTAGCGTGTTTTTTATTTATTATTATAAAAATATAAAATTGATCCGCGCTTCAACAAGGCATGTGCCGAACCGTGCCATGCGCCTTTGGCATTAAGGTTATCTTGTGCCTCGCCACGCGTCATGCGCCGCCACACAACACTGCCCGTGAGTCTCCACCACATAACAATAATACCAATAGTACCAAAAAAAAAAATTTGCAGGTTCGTATTTCATATGATGTGCACACATTCCATTCAGGTTACTATTGTAAGTGTTTAGAATTTCTCCACATCTTTCTGGAAGGTTTGGATTGCTAGATTTACCATTCCTCAACGAAACAGTTCCCCATTTGGAAGGGAAGTTCCAGAATGGCAACTCTACCTTTGCAGAATTTTCAGGCAACTCTGCTTCAGCTAGTATCCCCACCAAAACTGTTGTAAAATGACAACAGCTTTGATAACAACCTCAAAAGTCAATCGACATGTCCAATATTGAAGAACACAAGTGTTTTCGGTCACAACAAATTCCAAAAAATATTAGTGTAGAAATATAGACTACATTACTACTAAATGGGATGATCTCATTAGGACTCTTAGACCAAGATTATATAAGAAATACAAAGTGTTAAACTAGACTACCGGATAAAAGCTACTATATATAGCATTGGTGGAGACATCACTAGAACTATCTTGATATATATATATATATATATATATATATATATATATATATATATATATATATCCTTCTACATTTGCCCTCAAGCTGGAGCTTAGATGACAATTAAGTTTAGGTTGTAGATAAAATGTAGAACCAACAAAAGAAGAAGAAAAACTTGAGATGCAGCCAGTTGGGACGCGAAAGAAAGAGACAGAGTCTAGGTTGCTGCCATTTGGGACCCGTGAGAGAAAAATAGTCCGAGTTGTGACCATTTGGGGTACGATACACGATAAAGTCTGAGTTGTGCCTATATAGGACACAAGAGTGAGGTTGAGTTGTGGCCATCTAAGAGGCATGCAAAAAAGAGTTTGTGTTGTGGTCATTTGGGAGGCTCACAAGATAGTTTGAGTTGCGACCATCCAAGGCATGAGAGAGTTTTAGCTGGCAACAGCAAAAGTTGTCGGTAAAGAGTCTTAACCGGTCTAAGTTGTCGACGAGAGAATGATGCTGATGAGATGCCGACGAGAATAAGTTGCGACCAATTTTGCGGAAAGAGAGATCGCAGAGTTATATGGCGGTTGTTCTTGTCGTTGATCGAGTCGAGGGATCTAAGGGGTTGAGTCCTCTAGACAAAGGTTAAGGGGGGAGCCCTAGAATTATTTTTATTTCTACCCTTTTTCTTCAGTTTTACAAGGCTACTAAACCAAAAAAAAATGGAAAAAGAATAATAATAAAATGGTAAAAGAAAAGAAAAAAGGTGATGTTTTATAGCAACAAGGAGATCGAGATGGTAATGCTAATTGACCAATATGGGTTCTTTGATGAAGAAAATCTAGAATGAGACAAGGAGGAAGAAGAAGATTGAAGTGGATAGGTGTCGGTTGTATGAATAGCGATTGCGGCACTGCAATCAAAGGCGCGTCCAAGGCCCGCCTCGCTCCTCACTAAGCGAGGCATCTTTTTCAAGACGCACCTCGCAGCATGGCGCCAACAAGTAAAGGCGTGTCTAGGAACTCTTTCTGTATTTGCTCTTTATTTAGCTCTATAGGCTCACATGGCAGAAAATGATAGTGATGGGAGTAGTGGTGGTGATGATAATTCAATGGCATTTGATGAAGATGAATGATTGTTCTATTGGTTCTGCTTTATTTTATAATTTGTGTTCCTTTCAGTTTGTTACTTTTTGTTATACAACACTAATTCTGGTTAGTTCTAATGATTGTTATTGCTACTATGCTCACTTGGTTATGTTTTAATGTCTTCGTTGGGTTTAACATATTATTTGGTTTTATTTTTTACGTTATTTTTTTTTATTTTTGCATCTCGATTCGCTTGGATGTGACTTAAGTGCACCTCGGACAAAATGGACCTTTATGCTTTGAGTGTCTTGCGCCTTTGACTACCTTAGATTGCAATATATGTAGTTTAGATATGGGATGTAATGTCCCGCTTCACATGGTGCATTGAGATATTTTGTTGGCTCAAATAGCCATTTGGACTTGGGTTCAAGGTGGGTGTTTTTCAAGGTAGGTGGTTTTGATCCTTCTATCTTCTACCATCACACTTAATAAAATGGTGTTACTAGTTTCTGTCTCTATGTCATGAGATAGTAAATGCTAAGTAAAAAAGAACCAAGATAGATAAAAGAGAGTAATCTCATTACTGTAATTTGCTACTATAGAATATAGAATTATTAAATTATTGATATAGACTTGTGTAATGTAGATACAAATCACATGGATTATTAACTTGCATAGATGTGGATTTTGTACCTTTGTAGTATATTATCATATGAAGTATAATGTTTTGGTTGTGATGTGGAGTATAATGATGTGGTTTCAAAGGAACCGAAGTATGGAAAGCTTTGGAACCGTTTAGTCGCCAAGATAGAATCCCTTGACTGGGCAGAATGTTGCGAGCGATACTTCGAGGAATATGGTAATGCGGAAGAGATGTGTTGTGGTATATGCTGAGTAGAGATAATTTGTATAGTCATTTCAGTTGTTTTACCATGCATATGCTTTATAGTTTAACTGTTCAAGTATTTGCATGGTCATTGACAACTTGTGCACAAGGTTTTGGTTTCTCGAGCGATCGATTTGGGACACCGGGATCGTGTCGGCCTAGGAGGACCCAGGTTAATAAGTGTTACACGCAGGTATTTCGGGACCTTTGGTAGGACTAGCTACCGGCACGCGAAAGTATCGTCTTACTATGAATAGTCAAAAATGATGTCGTCAGTGGCCTTAATATAGTTAGGTTGGATGCTAATGTCGTCTGCTTAAAGGCTTAACATGTTGAGAGCAAGGTTCTAAACGGCGTTAGGCAAATGCGCGGCGGAAAGAGTCCGCCTACCGCCTAGGCTGCCCAGGCACCGCCTAAGCTGCCCAGGCCCAAAATGCTTGCAAATCCGTTTGGCAAAAACATCTTGTTAGGTGTTGCTCTGCGTAGGCGCTCCACCTACGCCGCCAAAGCTCCGTTGGCGGCCTACTCCACCGCCTACCGAAAAGCGGTGCAGAGAGAGACCGCCTACCACCTAAGCAGTCGAGGCGGCCGCCATTTAGAACACTAGTTGAGAGACGAATGCACGATACACTTACATTTTATGCAGGCTAAGTATTGTCTTCTGCAAGGACACCCTTGTGACACATTATTATATTATGAAATAATATCATTATATTGACAGGAAAGGATGGTAAGTATTGGGTAAGATCAACTTTATTGCGCGATACTTTTATGTTTATCGACACATATATGCTCATATGAATTGTTAACCAATCCTAAGACAAGATTAGAAAGACTGTATATATTTGCTTGCACTCACTTATCTAACGTGTTGGTTTTAGTTGAATTGGCTAGAGGCCACTCACTAGTACACTGTAATGTACTGACCCCCCACAAGATCCTCTCAGGTGCGGAGTTTGCTTGGACGAGCTGAGGCGTTGCAGTTCGGTTGGCAACTTGTAGGGGATCAACTTTGGATTATTTCTTTTGTATATAGAAAACATAATGTATGGAACACCATTGTTTTGTATAGTTCTTGAGATGTAAGCTTTATGGCAAATATCATTGTATTAAGAGAGAATGTGTGTGATTGTAATCGAGTTATTTTTTGGCTTCAAGTTGTTGTAATATCGTTGAAATATTATTAAGAAACAGAATCATTTCTTATATATCTTGTGTCTATTCAACTTTTCTGCTTGCTTCCACTGTAATGATTTTGTTTCTGAGATGTTCTATCGATCGTGTTTGTGCTTGCCTTATACAAGTACAATTTAGGCTTGTACGGTATCACGCTCAGTGACAACTTTCGGTTCTGCAGAACCATGACGTGACATAGGACACCGGTAATGAAGAGGGATTGTTGATTTTTTCTCGAAGGAAGCAAGATGAGAAGCTTAGATTAAAAGAGGTAGTAGAAAATTGGTTTAGGCATTAGACCTAGGATCTCCTATAGATGATCAGGATGAAGGCTAGGGTTGATGTTGAACTATGCTGCACAGACACTGATGGGACAAGACACGGTAAGGATACGACAAGATGGACACAACACCTATTAGGCATGTCCTAGTGAAGTTTGGAGTGTGATAAATGTCCAACACGACACGGCGAAAAATTTTAGTGTCTGTGTTTCCTAAATGGAGAAGAAAGAGTTAGAATTTCTTACATTTTAATTAGATGGAGGGTCAGGAATTTATTTTAGAAAGAGAAACGGTCACTCATGCTCTGGTACCATGTAGAAATAGTCTAGATTGCTACTAAATAGATTGATTTCATTAGGACTGTTAGGCGAAGAAGCGTACATGAGAAATAGAAAGTGCTAAATACAAAATAGACAAGTAGACAATAGTTTGTGACATCACTAGAACTATCTAGAAAAGAGAGAGAGTGTGTGTTTATATATATATATATATATATATATATATATATATATATAAGGATCAAGAATAAAAAAATTAGCAAAGAAAGCAAGATACAGCGGTGACTACAAAGACAAACAACTAAAAGAAATAGCCCTCCCAATGGAACACCATATTTATGTACCTCTTTGCTTGTATGTATGGGATCTATGTTGCATAAACATGACCATGTTGCAGATACAGACATAAGATGTTTTCAAGTCAACATGGATACAGAACAGATTCTGAATATCCATATATATTCTGGTGAACAGGCTGCCCGATGTGGACATAACAACTAAAAGGCTGGTATTTTAGTTTTGAAATTCAGCATATGGAACTGCAAGATTTCCATTAAAGAAAAGAAGAGAGATGCAATTATTTCACATACTATCAGCATGGCATGTTTGTACTTTGTAGTCACAGGTACTTCTATACCCATGAAGACTGGAGATGAATTATTTCAGATACAATTCATGTTGACTAAGTAACCCAAAGGTCACAAAGTAAAAAGGCCATAGGCATGCAATTCAAAAGTAAAAACAAAAACAAAAAAGAGCACATGACTTCATAAGTCATTGGTGTAACAACATGGATTAGAGGGGCCTAGTTTCCACAGGCATCCTGCAGTAGTGTATAGATTGTAGAATATCTCAATAACACATACTAGTGAAATATGATCCGAGGTAATAAACAAAATACACTCAAATGGCAATAAGTACAGGTTCATTTAAACTGTACTTTGCCCAACACAAGCAATAAAACAAAAGATGGATCAAAAATAAACACGAAATGGAACCAAACATGACAACTAGCTGCCTCAGTTCTTTTGCATAGTCCAGGGGCTGGTGAGGCAGAAGTAAGGTTCAAAGTATCGGAATCGGTATCGGTCCATTCCTATGAGTATCGGGATCGGCGGTATCGGTAGTATCGGCGGTTTCGGATCGGAGGATCGGATTTTTTGGTATCGGAAAGCAAACAACTATTAGTAAATTATTAACACTTTAGAAAATATATTTTATACATTTATGCATAATTTAAAGTATTTACAGTGTTGTTTCTTAGTATTTTTGAAATTGAATGAAATAGTAATCACCCTTGCCGATTAATTTATATGCGATAGATAAGTTTTCCTCTTTTATACGCTTTTACAACCTTACTATGCTTTTACACCCTTGCTAATTGGTCTTTTTAATTCAATTTTCTTTGCCGAATTGACCGCAAAAGAGACCTCTAATGTCGGTACCACTCAGTATCGGGTATCGGTCGGTATCGGATCGGGACATGCCAAACGGTATCGGTATCGGCCGTATCGGATCGGTATCGGCCGATACTTCAAACTATGGGCAGAACAGGGGGCATAACCAGAGTCACGAGTTCAGCATTCAGGAACAATTCAGCAAGCTTGAAATGTTCGGAATTCAGCAAAAAATCGGAAAATTCAGTAAAAGTTCAGAAATAGTTCGGATAAAGCAAAAAAAAATAAAAATACATATATAATAGCTATATTTTATATAAACTTGGAAAAATGACAAATGTTGACGTTATTGAACTCCATTATCTCTTTCCTTCTTAAGAAATAAATAAAGAACTGGACAATTGAACTATATGGGTCGGATCTCCATTCAAATTGTACCCATCATATTTCCTAAAATTGGATCCAAATTATAACCAAATATCAAACATTTTCATAATATTAGACTACTAATAAATTAAGGAAGGAAATTGAAGGCATATATTATGTACTCTTAAGATACCAGTTTGATAAAGACTCATAAATAAACTAATGTAAAGGGAAACTTGTGAGTACATATGACAAGTAGTCAATGATGTGAGTATTAACTACTTCTCAAGCAAACTAATTTAGTCTGACATCAGATGGGAAGAAAGGAATGGAACCCTGAGCGGTGAATATAAATAGAGGCCATAGTATTCTCTCAGTGGCAGTGAACCTGATGGTCTTTGGTCCTTCACAATTTCACATGTTTATGGTTTTTGTTTAAGGCCCAATTCCTCAGCTCAAGTCAGCGTGACTTGACGAATAACATGCGTATTATTCGCAACTTCAACGAATTCTCCATGAATGAGCGAACTGTTCGCGTATGCACTCGGCAAGCATTGTTTTCCCGAATTATTCACGATTTTTTTGAAAAAGTCGCAAATTATATGATACGGGCACAACAATGCCCATACTGAACCTAGCAGCAGATGTATGGAGCATGCCTACATTTGGGAAGACAAGTGTTAGTTGGGAGTCTTGGCACAAGTATCAGGCTTGCAGGTAAAGTATTTGACACAAGGAAATACCAAAAACCTGCCACATTGACACTCTTATAGTAGCTGTACATATAGTGCACACTCCGGTTAGATCTCTCTTCCAAGTGCAACCTGTCTAATAGATTCATTAATTCCATGATTCTAATATTGTATCAGAGCTTGTAATCCACAAAATTCTTAAACGAAATTTCTCCTAATTTCCAGAGAGTCTAATTTCCTAATTCAGAGACCCTAACCCAAATTTCAACCGAAATTCACGGAAACCCTAACCCTAATTCAAAGATATTCTAACCCTAATCCTAATCAACGTATCTCCTAATCAACATACCTGATTTTGTCAGCATTCCTTGCCGGTGCCAAAGATCCTCCAGTCAACTTCACGGAAACCACTGAGAGAACTAGTTAGTGATCTCAGTCGACGCAAGGCGCACTCGAGGCGCAAAGAGTAGGGGTGAGCGTTATTCACTTTTGGACCAAAAACAGAACCGAATAAAAAAATTGTGTGTTTGACTACCTCTTTGATATACTAAAAAAAATTAGAGATTTGGTTCGGTTTGAAAAAAAAATCCGTTCGGTTTTGAAATACTAAAACTTCTTATTCGATTTCGGTCCAAAATCGAAAAACGGAATAAGACTTATACAATTATGTAGATACCCACAATTCAATACATATTTTATGATTATATATATATATATATATATATATATGGCAATGCTCTAGAACCACCCGGGCGATTTCATATTATGGAAACACCCTATGTTACATAGGTTTGATTGGATTGAATGGGTGAGATTAAAAGGTGGTGGGGTCTACACCTTTTAATCTCAACCACCAAATTCAAATCCAACACATGTAAAATAGGGTGGTTCCATAATATAAAATTTTATATATATATATATATATATATATATATATATAACAACAATTCTATGTATGTGTTTTGAAACTCAATTTTGGTAATTTAGCAACTATGGACACAACTTTAAAATACAACAAACGTGTGTATAAAAATTATAATTTTTAATATTATTTAACCACAATCTCAACTTTGGACCTGGTCTATTAAACAATAGAAATAGTCCAACCGAACAAAACAAATAGAATAAACTGAATCGATTATTTCGGTTTGGTTACGTTATGACAAATTTCGGTCGGTTCTGGATTTTTAGAATTTTAGTTTATTCGGTTTTGACTATTTTTATTTGGTTGAAACCGAAAAAACTGAACGCTCACCCCTACCAAAGGATCCATATTGTCTGAGACGCAAGACGCACATAATGTATGTACCCGCGAGAGACAAGGCACAAAAATAAAAATATACATAAATTAATTAGTAATATAGGAAATACAACCAAATAACATATTAAAACTAACAAAAACATGTTAAAATATAACCAACTAAACTAACAAAGTAGCAATAGCAGCCAATAGTACTAACAAGAAATAGTATTCTCTATTAAAAAGTAACAAAATTAAAAAAATTAAAAATTGTAAACTAAAAGCAGAACCAATTAAACAATCATTTATCTTCATCAAACTCCATCAAATCATAGTCACCACCAATACTTTCATCAGTATCATTTTCTATCAGGTGAGCCCATAGAGCCCAATAAAGAGCAAATACAGAAGTCGTGCTTAGGCACCCCTTGTTGCGCACTTTGCTGCAAGACGCACCTGTAGAAAAATGTCTCATCTAGTGAGGTGTGAGGCACATATAGTGCGGCTTGCTTGGAGGCGCACATTTGACTACAATAGTCTTCATTACCGACTCTGCAGAACATATTAGTCATGGCCTCTTCATCTTCCACTTATTGATCTTCTTCTCCGAACGTCCTCAGCGATTCTTGTCATAGCTAATTCTTTCTCGACTTCGTCTTCGAGATCCATATCTCCATCTTTGAGATTGAGAACTCATATCACATTCTTCTCCAGAAGATGGTAACTGATTGCGTCTTCAAGATCAACACTACTATCATCTTCTTCTCCAGCTCTTGGTCTAAACCTAATTTTTCAAGAAGCAGAAAAGGATAATGTTTTCTCTCTTCTTGAACTTTATAACCCTCTAATTGAGCTGAATCATTGGCGTGTACATGTATCTGAGAACTTTCACCCTCGGCCCCTGCCGGCACATTATGGCACTTGTGGTTTCACATATTGATCTCACATACTGACCCGCTCGTTATGTCCATCTTGTATTTGATTGAGTTTTCTGGCTGCACTTATGACTCACCTCTCAATGACTATTCGATTGCAGTCGTGAACCACCTATCAGTGGATTTTGTTTGACTGGTTGTTTGTTATGTTCTTGTTTTGTTTCACTTTGTAATGGCATCTACTGATTATGCTACCCGTACTGGGCTATCATACCTTTTGTGCATTACACTTGAGGGCCTCAATATCGAGATTGGACGTTTACCCTCACGCATCACCTGTGTAGTTGTGTTGTGGCGAGTATGTGTTGTGGCGAGAAGTTTTTGACACTTTCGACCTATGTTGTATTGGGCGCTAGGCGAGGCGAGACGACAGCCTACCCGCCTCGCCTAGGCGCCCGTCCAGGCCACAGAAGATATTTTGCAGAAAAAAAAATCTGCAGTTATGTACAGAGTGTAAACAGTGCAGTTATAATGTTATATATAAGTTATTAAGAAGCAACAACAGCTATATAAAAGAACAGTTGATAACTAATATACACAGGTACGAGAACAGTTGATAACTAAAGCAATATGCAATATAATAAGCATTAACCAAATAACCAATAAACAATATAATAAGCCTAGAGTAAGCATTAAGCAATATAATAAGCATTAACCAATATTCAACATCAAGTAATAATAACCAATATTCAACAACCGCCTAGACGCGTCTATGTATTCCCCGGGTCGCATCTAGGCGCGCGCCTAGGCGCCTGACACAGGGTTTTCTTCTCCAGGTCGAGGCAGGCTTCTCCCAACCTGCTCGCCTAGGCCGCCTAGGCGCGCCTGTGACAACATAGCTTTCGACCGATACGAGATGAAAGTAGTGAGACTGGAAGATATCAAATCTGTTGTAAAAGGAATACAACGGTCTCCTGAAGGAAAGAAAGGGGTAGACTCAAAGAATGTAACATCCGCACTGACATAATATTTGCGTGACTGTGGACTGTAACAACGATAACCTTTTTGAGTACGGGAATAACCAAGAAAGACACACTTAAGAGATCTAGGAGCCAACTTATCTCGATTAGGTTCCAAGTTATGAATAAAAGCGACACAGCCAAACACTCGAGGAGATAAGGAAAATGGTGCGACATCTGTATGTAATATAGTAAATGGAACTTTGTTATTTAATACAGATGATGGCATGCGATTAATAAGATAACATGCAGTAAGAACAACATCTGCCCAATACTGTTTGGGGACATGCATATTGAACATGAGAGTTCGAGCCACATCTAAAATGTGTCGATGTTTACGTTCGGCTATACCATTTTGTTGAGAGGTGTGGACACAACTGGTTTAATGAATCATACCACGATCAACACAGAAACTGTTCACAGAAGATTGAGTATACTCCAAAGCATTATCAGAACGCAGAATTTTGATACGTTTATTAAACTGAACATAGACTTCATTATAAAAGACAGATAACACATTTGGAAACTCAGATCTTTCTTTCATTAAATAACACCAAGTCATTCTGGAATAATCATCAATAAAAATAACAAAATACTGAAATCCTTTCGGACTTTTGACTCTAGACGGACCCCAAATATCAGAATGAACAAGATCAAAAGACTCTAATTGACGACTCTCACTACGACGAGAAAAGGAACTACGGTGATGCTTGCCTAACTGACAAGCCTCACATTCAAGACTAGAAACATGACTCAAACTAGGAACAACTTGACGCAACTTAGCCAAAGACGGATGTTCCAAACGATAATGCCACTGCAACGGAGAAGTAGAAACAGAAGTGAAGGCCTTTCCGGGTAGATCCAAGTAGTACAGTCCATCTTTTTCATGCCCCGAACCAATCGTCTTCTTCGTCCTGAGGTCCTGAAAAACACACGAATTGGGAGAAAATGTCACAGAACATTGAAGAGATTTGGTTAACTGGCTCACAGATAACAAATTAAATGAAAAATTAGGCACATATAATGAATCAAATAATGATAGTGATTGAGTAGGGTGAATGACACCTTTCCCAAGCACAGGACGAGTAGACCCATCAGCCAAGATAATATTATGTTTCATGGAACTACGATTATGAAAGATAGATGTTATACCAGACATGTGAGAGCTTGCTCCTGAGTCGATGACCCAAGAGGTGGATGGTGACTGGGTTGCCACAAAAGCAGGATTACCTATATGTGCCATGGTTGCAGTAGGTTGGGAGGTGGTACTAGCAAGCGCGTTCAACTTCTGGAGGATCTGTTGAAATGGAGATGAGGTATCGGACGTTGAAGTCTGATTGAAACCCGAAGTATCATCTCTGGGAGCAGAAGTGGTGTCCTGGGACTGCATATTTTCATCATGCACTTGATGTGCATATTCTGGTTTGCCCCATTTGTCCCAACAATAGTCTTCTACATGACCGAGCATTCCACAATAGTTACACTTTCGTGGTTGACCACGGCCACCACCACCACCACCGCGGCCACCACCACCACCGCGACCACCACCACGACCATTGTCTCTACCACCACGGCCTCCTCCTCGACCAAAACTACGACCACCATCTCTACCGCCACGTCCAATACCACGTCCACCACCACGACCAACAGCACTAGAAACTAGGGCAGAAGAGTCAGTACTCGGCACCACAGAACTCGGTCCCAGAAAGAAACGATTGAGACGGGAGAAAGTACCTGCCACCGTAGGTAACTGCTCTCCAGCAAGGATTTGAGCTTTATAAGGTTCGAGCGCAGGATCCAAGCCGGCTAGGATGAGTGAAACATGAAACTCTTCCTTCTGTCTCCGAGCTTCCTTCAAATCAGTAGTAACAGGATGATATTGAAGCAGTTTCTCCCACAAAGCTTTCTTTGAAGCCAGATATTCATTCACAAGCTTCCCATTTTGCTTTGTATTGAACAATAACTCGTACAATTCATAGATACGGGCAACGTTTCGCTTCTGCGAATATGATTCTTCCAGAGATGTCCAAATCTGTTTGCTTGATTCACACCACTGAACATTAGCAGCGATATGTGGTTCCATACTATGCCACAACCACGACATAACGTATGCATCTGCACTCATCCAATCTTCATACTCAGCGGACGTTTCAGGCAGGGGTTCTTCGGTCAAAAACTTCAACTTCTTCTTCGCCCTTAACACCACTTTGATAGACTTGGACTAGGCAAGATAGTTCGCACCATTGAGTTTCACCGCTGTAATCGACTTTCCCAATTCATCATTATGAATAACAGTAAAAGGAGAACCACCTCCGCTACCACCACCACTATTAACCTCGCTAGAAGATTCGGTCCCCACCATACTTGCAGATGCAACAGAAAGACGAGATCTGTGAAACCCTAGATCTCACAACGAACCTCAACCGACGACGAATAACCAACGGAGATCTGTAGAAACCCTAGATCTCATAAACGAACCACGAACGACCACGAACGACGAACGACGAACGGCGAATCATGAAAAAGGAGATAGAGAGGAGAAGAGGAAGTAGGGGAAGAGAGAATATGAGAAAGGAGATTGCAAGGGCCTTAAACCCTAGGTTGCATCTCATGTCTATTTATATTGATATGCAATACACCCACAATTACTATTATACCCTCATATGATAAATAACAAAATAAAATAACTCTAACAAATATAATTCCATGGTGCCATTGTGAGCAGAGATTCAATACTTCGAAAAACTTTAGATGCTTTCAAAGAAAGATTTCCCCTATGTTTTCTTGGAGAAAGCAAAGAAAAGTAGTAACAAATCATATACTATTTTGATACAAAGAAAATTTTCCCAACTGCTAAAGATTGTTCATAATGCCACAGTCCATAACTATCAGCCATATCATATTGTTTTAGCATGGCCAGTCCATAATTGACCCGCACAGATATGGGCCGATATTGGCATATACGAAATTGGGGCTCTCTTTCTCATTCAACTCAGCAAAGAAAAGAACGAAAAGAAAAACAGAGACTAAGGAAAAACAACAGCATCAAGACAACACGTCTTAGTCGTACCCAAGATCAATATGCTACAATCTTATATACACATTGTAACCATTACCATTTGTGGAAGTTGTATAACTACAAATTCACAACATTCATCCAACTTAATATTATTCCATTTAAAAAATTGTGAGGTACTTGTCTAAAAGCACGTAATACAAACAACATTACCTATTGTGGGTGATTGTCTCAGCAATGTTGACTACTATTCGAAACTAAAATGAAACAACAATAATACATAAGAGTATTCCTAAATGTATCAAATATAATTTTGGCTTTTTGAAACCAAAAACACCTAAACTATGATACGGGGAACCGCTGGTGAAACTGTCGCAACCACGGATAGTAATACCCATAAGAAGGGTTCGAAACCTGTCCCGATACCGATACTAGGAACCCTGCTTCCAAAAAAACAAAGCTCAAACAATGAGGTATTCTCACATAGTCCACACTCCACATTTCAGTTTATATTTCAAACACTGCATGGTAAACTTATAGAATGCAAACTTACATTATGCACTCGACAAATGTTATTCACAGCTCTCAGGACAAAGAAGTTTGTTAGAAGTTTATCTTCCCTCCACAGATGAATAAGTAACAGGCAATTGTCACGGTCTAAGATTTGCATGCAAGGCAATAACGACGAACTAAGATTTCATTGCAGGAAAATAAACGTGTAACTACTGCTTACTTTCACATTTAAATGTACATTTCAACTGAGCTTACCTGAGTAATGTATAGGACAATTATATTATGCATGAGCTTACTAATTTAATGTATAGGACAATTATAATATGAATGAAGCAGATGTTATTCACAGTTTTTTGGCACCAAAATATTGCATGGAGCTCGTTGCTCTTTGAACATAAATACGTAAGGATGCCTATTATTACAAAGACAAAGTAAAGATAAGCATGCATAGGTTTTCCTTCATGAAAATAGAGCATATAGCAAATGGATTGACATTATTGAAGGAAGACATGATTGCGTACTCATTATGGTCTGCAAGATTTAAAGAGGTATAACTTGATAACCCAAATCTTTGTTGAATACTTTTGACGAATAATTCAGGAGGAGCTAATGAAGCACAACATTGCAACAAAAATAGATCAGATTCCAATCCTTGTTCTAACCTGAAAAGAGGCAAGATCAAAGAAGCTCAAATCACTTACAATGTCATCTTATTAATACAATAACAAGAATCAGAGCTAACTCACCATTGGACAGAACGATACCACTCAGAGCTTAATATGGCAGCATCACCACGCCACATGCCTGCCATCACTTGAGCACAAAATACCCTTAATCTTAGGGGATGTTCCATGATATAGGCAGAAAACCCGCAGGGATGTAAACCCTTTAACACTTGACCAAAAAAAACATTCTGTCCGGATGAAGAAAATGCAGATGTGCAATTTGCCTTGTCCCGTTTTCCAGTTTCACCATAACAGATGTTCAATGCTTTACGCAACAACAATGAAAGTAAACGGTGTAAAGGAATGTGAAATGATATTTCTTGTGATTTGACATCATAATTTATCTCAGGCCAGTCTGCAGATTTCAACATATTAAATTCTTCATAGCCTATGCCAGAATCTACCTCCATAAGACTATTATCGTAAACTGAACTCGAATGTCCAGGGTACCTGTCTTTCATGTCACAAACATCCATGGTATCATTATCCTGGCCTAGTCCTGCAATTGTACCATGAATAGAAGAAGAAGAAGAAGAAGAAGAAGAAGAAGAAGAAGAACCAAGCATCTCGCGTCCTTCGACAGGATGGTGCACTTGGTTTTCGTTCATATATGTCCTAGATATAGCTGTTCTGCGAACCTTGGTATTATTCATACTTTTCTTAATTCTAGAAAATGTCTTTCTTAAAGTCCAAAAATTAGAATTACTGCTGCTAGTGGCCTCAAGATTCCTCCGGCCAGAATCTGGTCCTAACCAACTCTCGATAGTTTTCAGGCACTCAATAATCAACCATACAGCGAAAGGTGGAAAGGCTGGGGTGTTCATATCAAAATTTACTCCACTGTATTGCAAACTGCAACCTGATGCCTCAATACCAGGACTAGTACTGCATGAAGTGCTTTCTTGTGGAAACCTTCCAATGCCCACACTGCCGTGATTATTATTAACCAATGAACCTTGTCTATCTGAGCAATCCATTTCTTCAGACATAATAGAATATGCCCCTCCTACCAAGAGGGTATGGATATTCCCAAGATAATGCCCCAACATGAAAGGTGCATAAAGTTTGGCGTAGTCCTCTTCTATGTGAATACTGGTTGCTCTTTTTAGAGGATCCATGCCTTGAACAAGACTTAACAGATGCAGCCAAGCTCTTGCAATTTCAGGTCGCTCTTGAGCAATGTATATTGGAATTTCACTGTGGCTCATAACATAGCGTGTATCTTCAACCAAACGGATAGTAGTTTCATATACGTTTGCCCATTTTCTTGCCTGCAACAAATTGTAATCAACTACTTTGATCTGCCATATCATTTATAGCCATCAAGTAATTCAAATGTGCTCGTCTAGTAGCAATTCATAAGCATTAGTAAGGCCCCAGGAATCTCTCTTGGTTGGACACCATGAAATCAACAAACAAGTACTGAATATCACACGATAAGATGGGCACCTAAACAGGAACACAAAAAATCTCTATCCAATCACTGTGTTTGAAATTTAGCATACTAATATTTTATGTGACTAATACAATAATATAACTAAGGACGGCATTGATACATGGGGTATGCTAGCGAAATCGACACCAGTTGTATCGAGATAAAACTCATACCAAACCATTCCTCTACACCCACTCGACCACCTCTCTCCCAATCTGACCATGGCGATCTCGCCAACATATTCACCCATCAAACCCCCCTTTTCCTCTCCCCATCTCTTTTTCTCTTCCTCCCCTCCCCCTCTCCCTCTGTCATTTATGGTGGACAGTCAAAGTAGTGTTGGCACAATGGCTGGGTTGTGGGTTGGGCAGTCTACACCTATTGTTCTGTCATCATCCAGATCTGGGGTATGCAGGCGAAATCGACACTAGCTTGATCGAGATAAACTCAAACAAAAACGTTCCTCCAACCTCACTCAACCACCTCTCTCCCGATCTAGGCAAGCTTGCCAATGCATTCACCTATTAGAAAAACCCTCTTTCTCTACGATCGCTTTTTCTCTTCCTCTCCTCCCATCTCCCTCTGTCATTTCTGGTGGTCAGTCATAGGTATAGCATAGTAGTCAGGTTTTGGGTACTATGGCTCCATCGTCATCCACATGTGCACTACTTTTTATAACAAGACGATAATCAAGAACTAGACTCGATTCTTGCACATAAATGTAAGTTTTTCCCCCTACCTGGAAAGGCATTTATCATCTTACCTCTTCATTTTGAACTTCTTATATTCTAGGAAAACTTTGAGGGTGCTCCTTGGTTGCATAAGCTTAAACTGCATACCAAATTGTAGGTCTACCTACCTGCCACCTGGTCACACAAGTTTTAAGGTACAACTTACCCATACTCATAGCACCTAGGCTAGAAATTTGACACCAGCCTAAAGGGTTGACATCATATAGACAATTGGTCATAAAAACATAGTCAAATCCTTTATGGAGCTCTACTATGCTCTATTGACGACTTCATTACAATAGGAGAAGGCTTAGATGATGATGACGACGACACGATGATGATTAGTACAAACATGTACAATATTAAGAAAATGAAAAGAAAAGAAAAATTCAACATCGTGGTATATAATTAGAGCTGACATCTAACTGTTTTCTAAAAAAGAGCAAATAAAAATGGAATAGAAAGGTTTTAAATATTATTTAGCTAATTGATACCTTCTTTTAAGAATGACTTTACCTTTAAATCACTTACCTCCCATTCACTGAGATTGAATTCCTTTTTGTATATCTAATGTCTAATAAAATTAATCCTAGTCATGTTTCCTTACGATGAAATCCAATCCAAGTTGTCGACATAATTTCTGCCCCTACAGAAAAGAATAAATTGGTGTTGGTGTAGGACGAGTCAACACATGGGTCTAGTTTCGAGATTCGAGAATATAAACTTTTGATCTATCCTTCGGTGCACTTATTGGGTGTATTTTTAATTCCTTATCCACATGTTTTTTTAATTATGCACATGGTTGGTTTGTGAGCTTAGTTATATTTATTAGAATTTGTTTAAATTTTAATATTTAGGATTAATTTTATTTTGATCTTGTTTTCTTTAGGACTAGTCTTCATGGCCAGGATTTGAGCAAGGTTCAAAGTATCGGTATCGATATGGGTATCGGACATTTTGTATGGATATCGATATCGGCATCGGCATCGGCATCGGCAGTGTCGGCGGTATCGGACCGGAGTATCGAATTTTTGAGTATCGACAATGTTAAATAATTATTAATAAATTAGTACACTTATAAAAAGGTTATATACAATAATATTACACTTATAAAAACGTTACATACAATAATAAGAAATGTTACCTAAAATAATATTGCACTTATGAAAAAAATTACATACAATAATAAAAAATATCACATACAAGATTTACATTGGAACAATATTTACATTGGGACAATAATATAAAAAAACGTCGAAACTCAGTGTATATGCAAAAGGACATGAAGAATAAATGTATGCCCAAAATGGTATGTGTGTGTGTATATATATATATATATATATATATATATAAAAGGTTAGATACAAAAATAAATTTATGCCCAAAATGGCAAAATATGGTGATGCTGATAAATACGTTGTATATGTCAATAATAACACAAGAAATGTAGTGTCACCGTGACTAGGTGGAAAGAGTAAAAATTGCACCAGTGTTCAGAGGGGTGGTTAGTGGTTCGAATGGTCGTATGGCAAATTTTTTTTATAAGGGCGGGTTTGGCCTGGCCCAATATCCAAACCTAACCCTAAATATATATGTTATCGGAAGGGGAGAGAGAAACGCAGCCTCTTTCCTCCCACTATTCTTCGGATCCGAAATTACAGCTGATTCTCCTCTCCTCTCCTCTTCCCTCCCCACCTACCAACCTCCTCGCCTCTACTTCCTTTTCCTTACCTAGCAACGGCAACGGTAGAGGAGTGGATACGGCGGCGGCAAGGAGAAAGGGTTTCATCGGGGTGGACGTGGCAAAGGTAATTTCTATATATTTTTTCTTATTTATTTGCTTTTTAGTCTCATTGTCGCAATTTCAATTATTTTTTCTCTTTTTGATCTTCGATTTTAGTCCGATTTATGTTCGTATCTGTCCGTATCGGCAGGTATCAGTTGTGTATCGGTCGATACGGACCGATACAATAATTTTCGACGGTATCTCGGCCGATACCGATATTTTTAACGAGTATCGGATCGGATACTCCCAAATCCGATCTGATACGACCAATACATATCGGTTTCGGCCGATACTTTGATCCTTGGATTTTAGTAGCTACATAAACTCATGTACTCTATATTTTTTTATTTTTTTTAGGAGTAGAAACTCTTTTAAGCATAGAATTAAAGCAGGATGGATTATGGAGTGCTCTCGGAGATATCTCTAAGGTTGAAGGAAAAATTATACAAGACTACTACAAGACCAACCATGTTTTATTGATGAGAGTATTAGACAATTAAAAAATATATCCAGAAAGTTAGTGTAGCCAAAATGAGAATGTTAAGATGGATGAGTATTGTTAATGAAGGATAAAATAAGAAATGAGTATATCCATAGGAAGTTAGACATGAAAAATTGGACGTGGCACCAATTGAGGACAAGATGAAAGAAAATCATCCTCGGTTATTTAGACATGTGCAACGTAGACTAGACATGTGCAACGTAGACCAATAGATGATCTTATAAGGAGGGACGATAATATATTAGTCTAGGACTAGAGGTAAACATAAACAAATATGGTTTGAAGTGTTCAAGAATGATAGATTTTTGTTAGCATTACAAACCAAGGTTCAAAGTATCGATATCGGAATCGGAATCGGAATCGGTATCGGACCATTCCTACGAGTAACGGGATCGGCGGTATCGATAGTATCGGCGGTTTCGGATCGGAGTATCGGATTTTTTGGTATCGGAAAGCAAACAACTATTAGTAAATTATTAACATTTTAGAGAATATGTTTTATACATTTATGCATAATTTAAAGTATTTTCAGTATTGTTTCTTAGTATTTTTGATATTGAATGAAATAGTAGTCATCCTTGTCGATTGATTTATATGCGATAGATAATTTTTTCTCTTTTATATGTTTTTACAACCTTACTATGCTTTTACACCCTTGCTAATTGGTTTTTTAATTCAATATTTTTTGCCGAATTGACCGGAAAAGAGACCTCTAATGTCGGTATCGGTCAGTATTGGATATCGGTCGGTATCGGATCGGGACATGCCAAACTGTATCGGTATCGGCCGTATCGGATCGGTATCGGCCGATACTTTAAACTATGTTACAAACGACATGGCCTTCGCTATGCCGAATGGAAGAAGAAAATTTATACGGCCAACCACAAAATCTGGAATGGAGGCTTTGTTGATGTTGTATTAGAAACTTTTTTATGGTTTCAACCATTGCTTAAAGTAGATCTCTTCTTCTAGATGTATCCATAAACTACAACAAAATTTTCTTTTTAAAATCAAAATCCTAAAACTCTATTCTCTACCATTACATCCAATACACAATTGCTAAACCCCGAACAACATGCATGGATGTTTGAAATTGCCTTCCTTGGAGGCAAAAACGGCTTGTTCAAAGGAGTGCTTCGTATTCGCAACTTTTTTTGGTTATTTGTTAGCAGATTAGCAATAATCATTGTTTGATAATTAGGAATCTGCAAATCTGAGTTTAGATTATCGTGATTCAACCCATTTAGATTTGCGTTATAGTTTTGGTCCTGTGTCAAATAGAATTACAATTTATAATATTTAGTGATAAGTGTTGGCCCATCAGGTCATGGTCAACCTGATTTCGATAATTAACTAAACTACGGTTCGATACACTGCGATATGGTTCAACTGAAGATTGATGCTACGTCACTGCGACAACGTCAAAAAATGCTACTTCAATGAATATTGCTATCATCGCATATGGTTATTTTTACATTTTTGATTCTATATTTTACACTTTATTGAGTCTAGGACTTATGTAAATCGGACATATTTTGGCAACTAGATGCATCCTAGTCCAAAGTCCACTCAAAATAAGCCTACCTAAACCCAGACCTAACCAGCATTCGAATCCAACCAAGTACCTAGCCCAAACCAAGTCTAAACAAGCCTGAAACCAACCAGAGACATTCTGGAAACAGGCTAACCGAACTCGGACTGAGTTCACCCCGAACTCGGTTAGGTAAACAAGAAACCCTAGTCAGCAGCCTCCTCCTGTAGACCCGACTTCTAATGTTCGAATTTATGAACGTTTGAGGACCAAACTTTGCCTAAACTCGGTCTCAGAAAACCCTATAAATAGATGTGAATTTCATACCATTCTCATCATGCAATTCTCAACTTCTCTTTTATATTCTAAGATATATTCAAAGCCTAAACTTTCCTATTCCCAAGAAAACTCTCCCAGCCTTCTAGTGCCAAGTGCGATCTCGGTTAGAAGTCTGTCTCGAGTTGTAACAAGCTTGAAAATTCAAGTTTGCTTTCGCAAAGTCTGAAGTCGGCTGCCCTTTGGATCAAAGCACGTAGTTGTAAGAAGTCGGCAAGCCTTCGGATCAAAGCTTGTGGTGTATTCGCTATTTGTGACAATAGTGGATTTAACTCCGAACAAGAGTCCCGGGACTCGACTAGTCCTCCACGAGAAAAATCAGTATAAAATCTCGGTGTTTGCGTTTGCTCTTCTGAACTCTATTTACATTTCCATATACTTACTATATTGTTGCTATCTTAGTTGGTACTTAGCCTTAGAATTTTTATTGGGTAATTATTTCCGTTGCACTCTATTCACCCACTTCCCCCCTCTAGAGTTGCATAAGTTTAAATCATAGACACTGAGAAACTACTACTAATAACATATTGACATATTAAATGCTAAATTTATTGAATTTCGCACTGAGATATGTGTAATGTACGAGTCATTTTTCTAACCATAGTACAAGAAAGATCCTAGTGACAAACCAAAGACAGCTAAGGATGTCTCTAAATATTCGCTTAAACCTATCATACCTATTGAACCATTATCCATGCCAATAGGTCTCCAGTCTAATGGTCCTATTGTGACTGTCACCACACATGTATCTACTGAACTTGTTGCACAACCTACTTACAAGTGACACTGAGATTTGTAGGAGAATGGTTGAGTGATAATTGTTATATGTGTTAAACTAGTTAATTTATCAAGTTACAGGAGTTGATAGTTGGAGAATAATAACATTGCGAACGAGATCAGTGTTTGCAGTAGGATTACCATGTGAGGGAGAAAGATCAATGTCAGGTTCTCAGATTGACTAGTCCTATGCCTGCTGGTGGAGCTTCTAAGGATCAACTGCGCACTCGGTGTGGAGGACTTGACATTCTATCTTGAGTTGCTTTCACCCTATCATGAGTCTCTTATATCCTAGCATCATTGCAAACTTGTAGCACCACTGGCATCATATTCTTTGGAGAAGACGTTTCCGTTAGCGACTATTGTCATCACGTGGGTCATTAGCACTAGCGTCTTTGTTGTCTAGTATAGGTTAGTTATTACTATCGGAAGAGACTTAGAATTGCTTCCAGCAGTACTATTGAGGTGACGTCATTGTGGAGACGTTCCATACTACTCCTAAAAGCTTTGGTATGGCCTCGTCAACCGGTACAACTTTGGAGACAGTTGTATCTGAGTCCTAATATCACAAATTGGGGCTCAAGTTCACGCTAGGCTATGAGTTGTTGATGGAATACAATATTTAGTACATTACCGAGGACGTCTATATGAAGCAATTAGTTATCCTAGGCTCCCCACATATCATCACAGATTCACAATAAGGTGAATCTTTAGAAGTCGAGGAGATTAGTAAAGGAGCAATCAAGACAGGAGTCCAAATTTGAGATCTGAGAATTTGAGCTTTGGGTTTATTTTTTGGTACATTTATTTGAGTGTATTTGGTTTATTACTTATACGCATTAGTCACATGCTTTTTAATAATGCACATGTGTGTACATCTAGGAGTAGTTATATTTATTAAATTTTGGCTACATTTTACAATTTAGGTTTAGTTTTATTTTTGTAACTTTTTTTATTATACTACTAGTTATCCCCGTGCCTCTGGCACTCATTGATAATTCGGTTTTTGAAATTGCTTCTCATTTATATCATTTAATAATATTTTTATTATAAAATTTTGTATTGACATATACACGTGTCATATTCGTAGCTATTTGATATACCTCCTATTTTTTAAGCGTGATCCTTCTTTATCCTTTCATGTTTTAGCAGAAAATACCGCTTTGCTTTATTATATACAGTCTTAATGGCCAAGGTTTGTTTTGCTATAAAAACTAATGTAATCCACAATTTTTATTCATCGAAGAGATTACAAATTTATTTGAGTTATGAATGTCATGCCTTACTTAGAGTAGATTTCTTATTCTAATTGTTCCCACAAACTATAACCTACAAACCGTCAACCCTATTCTCATGTAAACTAAAATATAACCTGAGACTATTCTCTACCATCACATCCAATACCCAGTAATTGGAACCCAGGAACAAAGTCTTTAGCATTTGGTGTGTGGAATCGTCATTTTTGGAGCAAGGTTCGGCTTGTTCCATCATAGTGCTTCGACTTCGCAACTTTCTTGGATTATTTGTTGGTAGACTAGTTATATTTATTACTTGATAATTATACTTCTACAAATATATTGTGTTAACCGTGATCCAATCCATATAGATTTGCCCTATAGGTCTAATCCTGCGTTGGCATGGCTAGATATTCTAAAGGCATTCTCAATTGAATGAAAACTTCTTTATGAAGTTACAAGGAACATGACACTTGTACATACACCAACACTAATACAGACCCCTAGATCATGGTTTGGACCAATAGTGGCACTCTCCCCACCCTACAAAAGACAAATATGTGCTCACCTTTCATAGTCTTCTTTAAACCCAGCTTTCTTTCACCTAAAATCCACATCCCAAAGATAAACAAGTTGTCACCACATTAATTTAGTTTTGTTTTATTATCACCAAATTCATTTTTGAGCAACTTAGTTCAAGACTGAGCCAACCAACAACAAACCTGTAAAGTATAAAGCATTAACAAGGAGCAATCAAATTAGTTATATTATGTCCATCTAATAGAAAGCAATATTAAACCATGGATAAGTTATTTATTCTTTACTTTTGTATCAAATAACAATACAATCATAGGCTAAATACAAACCAACTTCACACTAACATGACCCCAAAATCTATATTACAAGGAGAGGAGCAGACAGATTGTGACTATAGGCAATGTTAAATCCATTATTACAAAAATCAAATTACTCACCAGATTAATCTCCTGATTAATCGAACTCAGGTCAAGTCCGCATTGGATATATACTAATGGGGCTTATTAATCGCACAAGCCGGTTAATCAGTAGAAAACGAGTTATCAGGCATTTTTTTAATTATCCGGACCGGTTACTCATTTATTGGATTATTAAAACAATAGGTTTTTGATGAATGTTTAAGAACCAAACCCGCTCTTTTAGTCATATAAGCCACAATCATTTTCTCTCTTCCTCTTTACAACAGGCCCTAAGAATAGAGGAGAGGGAAAGGGGAAAAAGCCTAATTTCCATATAGACGAGAGTTATTTCGCTCTTTTTTATTGGCAATGTTTTGTTATCAATGTTATTTACTCATGCTAATGACTCGTTTTGATATATTATGTTTGTGATTTCAACTGAGCACAAGGACGAAATATATATAGAGAGAGAGAGACAGAAGAATCAGTGGATGAATAAGGTGAGAATGAATCCCCCAACTTGTTTGCTGATGACTTTATAATCTTCACAGAAGCCAGCACCTCAACTACCTCTAATCTCAAAGAACTTATCATCTCATAATCGTTGTTGTTAAATAGTATTATTTGAAATATATATTTTATCTTATGGTTATAGATAACTTTTCTATTTTATGTTTAATATAATCGTTTACCGAGTAACCCAAAATTGGCGAGTAATCCGATTACTCATTCTAGGTTCTCGGACCGAGCAAGGAATGAAGCCGAGTGTCCGAACACATCTATTACTTGACTTCTCACGACTACATTTCAGAAATGCCATGTCTGACAACTCATTGCTGCATTGGAACACGGCACTTATGTCAAGGTAAATATCATAGCTCATCAATATTCCAGTTATCAAAAATTTACTACTATACCTACAAATGCATCAACAATTACCTGCAAGCTACCATCTTCTGCAACAAAGAAAAGAAAGTGGTCCGTCAAGCACCCTAAGAGTACACCAAGAAGATTCACCTCACGTACCAATTGTGGAGTTAAAGTAGGCACTGTAAATATTTGGACAGAGAAAGTTGAGAGCAATGGATACTTCTCAAGAATTGAATCAGTGCTTTCTTCTGTTAATTCCTTCACGGTAATTGGATAATTCTCGATAAAAATTTTGGCAAATTCATACTTAAAGATAGTATCCCCAAGCAGTTTCAAAAGAAATTCATGGATCTTCTCCACAACTTCTTTGTCCAAGATCCTCTCTGCTCGGATAATAACACTTACTAAACCAGAACATTCCAGCATCCTCCTGCCAGTAAAACTAAGTAAGCTTTCACTACAATTGCAAAAGGAAAGCAACATCTCAACAACAGCTGAAGACAACAAATTTGCAACTTCGATACTATCACTGCGATCACCGACTTTTGCATATTTCTGCTGCTCCACAAACACAACAGTGTCCCTCCAGCAAGCAAGAAGCACATCAAGAACAGGGCCTACAGAATTAGCCAATTCTTCGGGGAGAGGTTTGATTAGATTAGTGCCTTTGTGCTTCGAACAGAATCCTTCACGCTTCCAGGCAGTCTCATCTCCACAATCACAGCATCCACCTCCGGTATAGATAATAGAATAGTCGTGATCTTCATGGTTGCCATTCTGAAAACAAGGAACGCATATTGCACAAGTTGGGTCATGCTCACATGTCCTACAGCGGTAAGCCAAATCATTCGATCCCCAAACAACTCCACAAACAGCACGCTTGTCAGAAGATTCTTGTGCCATATTCTTCAAAAACTCCTGTGGGTCTCCCTGAAACATCATCCACTGTATCCACAATAGGCTTTCGGCATACAACTCTTTTGCTTTACCACTCCCTGAGCTTACTCCAGATTCTTTCATGGACAATTTTCGAATTTTCAGAACTTCGTGTTCCGATGGCAAAATAGAAGATACTAGCTTGGGTATCAATAGTTTGTTCTCTCTCATAAACACAACCAAACACCATGGAGATTGATCAAATTGGCCAAGGGGAATTCCATGCTGAATAAGTCTCTGGCAATGTTAACGAAAAAAAACAGGGGAAAAGGCATCAAATACTCATTCAGCCAACATGCAATTGACAATTTTTAATGCAGCTAACTAGGGATAATATATACAGAATGTTGAGACGAATGGAAGCAAAACAATATAAAATACAAGAAAAGATTGCACCTTTAGGAAGTTAAAAGATAGCATTCACCAAGGATAAAGGAAATACCAAACAAATGTCATTGAGGAAATAAAAAAACACTTCAACACAACAAAGCCTTTCTCCCAATTTTTTGGGGTAGGCAATTTTGAATCCTTCTCTTCCATTTAGCTCTGTCTAGAGTCAAGTCTTCTGTAACATTAAAAACCATTCCTTTGTTACAACCTCAATCCCCGTTAAGCCAACCCCTAGGGCCTAGTCCTATCCGCTCTTTTGACTAGTATCTTAATGCTCCTAACAGGGGTATTTGTTGGTCTACGATGCACATGTCCTAACCACCTGAGACAATTCCTCATCTTGTCCTCAATTGGCACCACATCCAACATCCGACGAATACAATCATTTCTTATTTTTCATTTTGCCACTAATCCATCTTAGCGTTCTCATTTTAGCTATGCTTGTTTTATGTACATGCTTTTTGATTGTCCAACACTCAGATCCAGAATGCATGGTTGGTCTAATAGTTGTCTTACAATTTTCCTTTCAACTTTAATGGTATGTTGCCAGCACAAATAAACTCCAGAAGCACTCTTCCAGTTCAATTAATTTACGAATAGCATGAAAGGGCATCCCAGTGCCACGAGGCTTCTGTGGTGTGAACATGCATCCTCCTGGATGCAAGCTGCAAGTCTTACCATCGAGCCAGTATGCAAGCAGCCATCCTATTCAATTTTCAATAAGTAAAAAAAACTGAATGTACCAGTTCCCTACAGTAACCAAGAAGATGGCCTTCGTAGAGCTGAATGGAAAAAATAATTTAGGCAGTTGACCAAACAACTTCTGTAAAATGGTTTTTATTGCTCTTTTTATGAATTGTGACAAATATGATCTCTACTAGAGCTAATTAGGGATCTTACCATCTTGGTAGACCTGCCAACCGGTAGGTTCAGCTCAAATTAACAAAGTATAATTGTACAGGTCAATTAAGAATCGTGGAAGAAAAAAATTAACAAAATATAATTTGTACGGGTCAATTTAGAATCGTGAAAAAAACGCACAAAGGGAACATTCTGCACTATATAAGATAAAAATGAAAAAAGGTAATGCCTTATTAGGTTTCAAACAATTACTTGTATACCCCATAATGTTAGCATAAGTTTAAATATTTTTCAAATGTTTAATTAGATAATTAAGTAACACTAATGTTTTTTAATTTAGATATATCTAAAGTTTGAGGTTGTGGCGGGGGCTCGTGTGGATCACCATTGAAGGCCGAAAACGTATTTGGCTCACTGTTTCGACGAGGCATACCTTTAAACCATCCTGCTTAGAATAGGATTATAATTATATGTTGTTGTAAAGATATGATTCATGTTTGGTGATGATTGTTGAAACATTCACTCATCATTGCTAGTTGCTCACGGAATAGTTGGATGAACTTTATGATCTATTGGATCATCTCGAATAAGATTCGACTTGTCAATAGATCAAATGAGATGTGAGACATTTTTTTGAGTCCTTTGACAAGTTATCTTCGCCTAGGACGATCTTCACATCTTATAGTAAATCCACACGATTATAGTCGCAAAGATGGTACAAATCGGTGTACTATATGATGCGACTAGCGCAAAAAATTTGAATTCCGCAGGGCATACCAATGTTGTTTACTTACAGTAAAATGGTTTAAAGAATTACATGAATACATGGGTCAAGTTTTAGACTTGTAGGATATCATTATTTTCGTAACACTTAAATTCTGTCTATAATCACATATTAACCCGGTAATTTTCGCATTGGCTACTATACCATATCATGCTTATCATATCATCCAATATGAGAAGTGTATCATAGGATAAATTGTCCTTTTCGTAAAAGAATCACATTATCTGGTCAATGTATCATAATGTATCAGAAGATATGTATATTGTAAGATTTTGAGCATAAAGATGGTGAGAATTGACAATTTTGAAACTAGCAAGATACTGCAAGCACAAGGACTTATCCAGATCAGGCTTCTGAAAGAAGAACTTCAAGACAATATCAATCTTTTACTTCTAGGCTTAAATAAGCATAACCAATGTTTTCATTGTTCAAAGTTAATGTTATTCTATTTTACAAAAGGCCAGAAAAGTGAATAAAAACCCATAACTTATATTCCCCACCAATGATTTAAAGCAAATCACAAGAATATGAAAGTCCCAAAATCCCATTATTAAAACTGTAGGGAACATTTGCAATCTATCTGGTATGATTAAAGAAGTCGGATTCTATGTAAATTACCAAATTGAAATGTGACACTGGACTCCAAGAAAAAAATAAAATGAACTAATTGCAAAATTCGGGGGAAAAAAGGAAATTGCTTCAATGTGATAAGGACAAAGGTCAAGAATTTTCAGTGTCTTTGCTACGAAGTAAGCACAAAGTACACAAAATCAGTCGCATATATTGCATAGAAAGAACAGATATTCTGCAAAAACATGAAAGAGCAAAAAGGGAGAGCCATTACTGTGTTCTAAAAGAAGAACATTGTAATAAGTTCTTATTAGGCACTGAGTTATAGTTAAAAATGTTGGAATGTAATATTATCATAACTACTAATTGAAATTTTGGGGCTCCACCCGGTTGTGACATAATAACCCATTTCATATCTTAATTGTTCCAATATTTTTGTCCTGGGCAATAAATATTCTAGATACCCAGTCCCTATTATTTATCGCCAAACAGAGTATTCCTACTTCCACATTGTTCCTATCAAACCTACCATAAAATTATAAATGTAAATGGACCTAACACGTTGAACATGATTGTATCAGTTATTCGGATATATATAAATTTGACTAATCTATATTTAGATCGTAGAAGTGGTTCTGTGTATTTCCTTGAAACACATTTTCTCTGGACTTCACTTATTTCCCACGCCAAATCAGACTAAGCTTCTTTTACTGCACTCAATATAATTCTACCAAAAATTAAAGTTTTTCCATAAGCCTATACATTCCTCATTGTATTTAATATAAATCAATAACAAAAATATCAGGGTAATAATGAGTTTCCACATGGCATGGCAAGTAAAAGAATACCAACTCCAATAAATCGTCATCAGAGTACTTGTACTCAGGGTAAGTCGTTAAAAGAAAAAATACCCAGATGCATTTGTAAACTTACCACATAAGAAAAATAAGAAAAAACAATTCCTACTGTAGTGCCAAATAATTTAGGATTAATATTATTGAAACTTCGGAACCTCTTTAACAAAACTCTGATAGCTACCATTCAAATTTCCCACTTTGATATATTTAATCTTGTTCAATTAAAAAACAGGCTTTTCTAAGACTCTCCCAATGGCAATGTATATCTAATCAACTCCAAGTTAAAGCAGGCCAAATTTAATAAAACATGAGTTTATATTGAAAAGAAAAGGTGGGAGAAAACAATAGATTCAATTTGACGCCACCAAAAAAGAAAAACTTGTCTATCTCCTTTAATCTAATTCAAAATACTAAAAAACAATTATGCCGTGAATACACGTATACGACTGCCACGACTCAGACACGACGACAGGGACATAGCGCTGATTCCAGCGTGACACAACACAAAACGAATATGGCATCGAATTTTGGAATGTCGGTGCTTCCTATTTCAAACCACAAAATTAGGCAAAGCCTCTCCTTTTACTCGTACCTGATATAATTCAATAAAAATACTTCAAACTTTCTCTATTTTGCCTACTTTACAGAATAATTGCATCAAAATATAGACAGATTAATTGCAGGTCGCAAAATTTAATACTCGGCAGTGAATTTCACACAATAACAATATCAATTCATCCATTTTCCTTCTTTTTCTACTACTGCAGCAAATTTAACTCAAACAAAAATACTAATTAATCGCAACAAATTGAAAAGTCACCGGATTTCGTACTCAACATCGAATCCCACACAACAGCACGAATTCAGACATTTTCCTTCCAATTCTACTAATTCAACCCAAATAAAAAAATTGCACATAAAAAAAACGAGAACTCGCCAAGAATTATCACCTGCACGACGCGCTCGAACGGAGAGAAAGCGGGTGGAGAATCGATCTCCATCCCGGCCACAATCCTGAACCAATCGGCTCCCCACCCCAGGATTGTAGGGACCAAAGGACAGGGAAAGGGATCTAAGAATAAACCCTAATTTCTATGGGAGCTCCAATTCGAAGCCCTATTTTTGTTTCCCTCTTCTCGTCCGTTTTCTGTAGGGTTTGGGATTCAAGAAGCCGTGATCAAAATTTTAAGGAGTGAATTCCGTCCACTGGAGTACACAACTCCGCCAGTGCGGTTATATTTTAATTGGAGGAGTCCAAATCTTGCGCAGAGAGCATGGATAAATTTTAATTTGGGGGTCTAACCCTGTGGGTATTTAACTAATGATATTTACCGGGAGACTCATATTCTTACTTGGGACTAGGCTTTTATTTTTTGTTATCCAATTTATTTTTTGTTTTAATTACAAATTTGCCATGAAGAGAAATAACTTCAGACTATCCAAGCAAAAAATATAAAAGCCAACTCTTCTTTTTCTTTTTTATGTCATTTTTTGTTTGTCTTTTCTCTTTGTCATTTTCTTCCCTAAATCTCTAAACCAAAATTCTAAAAATTGTTGGAATGGAGAATGTGGTCTCAAGCCAAGTTGGTGATTCATCTATGGATATTCAACCGTTATTCGGTATATATTCAAGAAATTGTGATTATACGAGAATTATTTTGTTAACCCTAAATTATTGAATTCTTTCCAACCAATGTAGGAGATAAACACAAAAAAAATCGGATCATCGAATCCACTAAAGACAGCCTACACTACTTTCGTTGACCATCCCGGTCCTTGCGAAACACCCTCGGTAAATTTTTTTCGCACGTTAAACATATTTTTTACGTGTTTATTCCTATCAGGACTGTCAAAAAATTTTACAGTCCTACGTAAATATAGGACTGTAAAAAATTTTGACAGATCTACATTTATGTAGGACTGCCAAAAATTTCTACAGTCCTACTAGTTTAATTCACTACTAAAAATTGCGGGATTAGCGACGTTTTTAGTGACGGTAAATTAAAACGTCGCTAATTCAGCGACTTTGAATATTAACGTCGTTATACGTCACTGTTTGGCGACATATAGCGACGTTTAGCGACTATAATTCAGTTTTTTAAAAGAATAGTCGTTATAAGTTATCTTAGGTTGCTAAACGTCGCTGAAATTTATAATTTAGCGACGTTTATATTAAAAATATTTAGCAACGTGTTTAGCGACGTCCGTGACGTCGCTAAATATATTTTTTAGCGACGTTTTTGTTTGACGTCGCTAAACGTCGCTAAAATTTCGTTAATAAGGGATCAGTTTTGATTTTCCCCATCTGTCGAATTTTTTGAAAGTTTTCAAAATATTTCAATTTCCCCCACCCCCCTCTCCGACGACCGACGTCTCCACAGCGGCCTACTCCGGCATCCCCCCTCCTCCTCCTCTAGGTAAACCCTAACTCTCTCTCTCTCTCTCTCTCATAGGACACACATGACACTGACACGACACACACACGTGACAGACACTGACACAAACACGACACACACACGTGATACCAACCCTAACCCAAAACTGACACGACCTGGGATCAGGACCTAGGGTTAGGGTTAGGGTTTTTGACCTGGGGTTAGGGTTAGGATTTTTGGCCTGGGGTTAGGGTTAGGGTTTTTGACCTCGGGTTAGGGTTAGGATTTTTGACCTGGGGTTAGGGTTAGGGTTTTTGATCTAGGATCTTGGTTCTTCCAGTGCTACAAAAGGAAGCTACTGTTGCAGCAACGCTATGTTGCTTGTTGTTGCTGCAATGTTGTACTGCTTGCTGTGTGCTCGAAGGGCCTTGCTTCATTGCTGCTAGTGTAGCTCGGGTAATTGCTGAAATGCTGATACATATGACACGACACTAACCCTAACTCTGATAAACTCGCATGTGAGTGATACTGGTATTGTGAGTACTAGCCCTAACTCTGATAAACACGATACGACACCATCTTGATTATAGCACTTTGCCATGTAAAACTGTTATTGTCTTGCGCCTATAAATTTACGTAGTAGGCCCTTCTTGACGATGATGCACAATTATGAGTGCTACCTCTTGCCCTCTCTCTCTCTCTCTCTCTCTGCCTGAAGAATTTAAGAAATGTGTATATACTCGCATGTGAGTGATACTCATGTGGCTCACTCTGATACTAGCTCGTAGATGATGTCTCGGACTACTGATACGATTGGCTAGTAGATGATGAGTTGGCTATGCTCCTGAGACTCTTGCTACTCTGCTACTAAGCTGCTGTTGAATCTCTGCACTTTGTCACTGCACTACATACACTTCGATATTGCTACTGGAAGTGAAGCTCACTGGTTTGGGTTCGTAACAAACTCGAACACACATACACACCTTCATTCCCGTGTCCGTGTGTCCGTGTCAATATTAGGGTTAGTGTCCGCATTTCTAGTACAACATACATGAGAGGCTAGGTGCCCTTTCCTAGACATTTCCTGATATCTCCTACAAAAAATAATAAAAGCATAGGGCATCTTGACATTTACAATTGACCATTTTTGTCATCCGGGTGAAGCCTCGTTCTCCTGATGCATTTATGTGTGATGACTTATCCTAAATAAGTTAAATTATAGTTGTCTACTCATACTTTATATGCTTCAATTCAAAATGATATTCAGAAACTAGAGAGTAGGATACATCATGTTAATGATGATATCTATATTATGAAGCAAGAAGACTTTGCAAAAGAGTTAAAATTACTACTAGATATACAAGTTTAGCTTGACATGATACAGTCACATATAAGGAATTTAATATCTACCAAGCATTCTCCACAAGATGTGTCTATTTTTGTCTCTCTTACAGAGGTATGCTTTATTTATCTGATATATCAGGAATATTACTATTTTTTTTACAATATATATTTAGTAACGAGTGAATATTATTTACGGCCTCCAATTAGTGATAGTTCAAGACATTCTTGTCGTTATTCATAAGTTTTAGAATATTCATTCATATATATGCTACATAAACATAAATTCCATTTTGGTAAGTTTCCATGTAAGTATTTACGAGGACTTTTGCATAAATTTGAAGTAAAAATATGCATATTTCCTTGTTTGTAGGTTGCCTTCCCTTAATATGGAGGAAATTAGAAGATAGTTTTTTTATTTGTAATCCTCTTTTTTGCCCACCTTAAATGCTTTTTGTTGTTGAAATATTTAAAATGACTTGTATGCTCTCTGGTCACTATGCAATAAGTGTACATATTAGTTATAAGGAATTCTGTGAATATTAAATTGCTTCTTTATTTGTGATTATAAATGTATATTTTTTAACATATGATCTATTTAATGAACAGGCCATGCTATCCTTTTCAATTTAGTATTCAATGAAATAAATTTTCCATTATTCAACCACTTAATTTTATCAACTCAACTATTACTCAAAATTATAGTCTCCATGTAACAAGATGTTATTTGTCACAAGTAGTTCCGCTCTTCGGCTCGTGTTAAATATATGGAGTGCGAACGACGCCTCAGTCTTGTATTGGTATGCGAATAAGATTTAAAGGTTGCCATCGACGATTCATATTTATCCTAACATATGAAATGTTTAGGAGAGCTATATTAAAAGGGCTATTTTTCAGATATGGCACAATAACAAACCATACAAAATGACTTTATTTGATTATTCCAACAAGGAGCACATAGATGTAGGTAAGGATTGGATTATACTCTCATACTCATTTATCTTTCATTTATAGATCGCGTAGATTGGAGCATTACACCAAAATTAATTCAGATGGGAACCCAATTGGCTTCATTAGAACACCTTAACATTCCTAAGATAGCGGAGATTAATCACATAGACGCAACTCATTTTGAAAACCATCTATGTGCTCATTAGACAACCCAACTCATTTTTTCTTACAGAAGTTAAATACAACTTAGCATCATTAGAAAACCATCACATCCCAAAATTATGATAGATGTTGTAGCAGAGATCAATTTGTGGTTTGAGTTCAAGCAGAGATCAATTTCTTTATCAAATATACTGTTCACAAGCAATTAATTATATAGAATTATCCAGGATGCTGCGTCTGTCACGTCCCAGTCCCAGAATATCTAGGGACTAGCTGTCACTACCACTTTTTCAGATAAGGGCATTTGGATAATTTCACTATTTTGAATAATTATGTGTTTAATTAATCTGCTGAGTTTTATAAAGTAATTATATGTGGTTAATAATATTTGGTTTCAGGTCAAGCCCTAGAACCCATTAGGTCAAACCCTAATGACTAAACCCTAATTTGAAAACCCAGTTCTAGAGAGCCCTAGAATTCAAACTTTAGGTTTGGACCTCAAACCCTAGACTGGCTAAACCTTAGTAATTAGGTTCTACATGACCTAACATAAAGGTTTAACCTAAAACTAAGCTTTGAAACTCTAACCTAGTTGTTAATATAAAAGGGAAGCCTCTCTCAAAGCCATCCTTCATGTAGAAAGGAGAAACCCTAGCCTCCATAAGAGAAAAACCATCTCCCCACTCCAGATTTCGAAACCTAACCCTAGGGCTTCCATTTTCCTCCTCCAAAGCAAGGAAAGCAAGGAACGTGGGTCAAGGAACCTTGGGAAAGAAGAACTTCCATTGGAGAAACCATCCCTGCAGGTAAAACCCTATTTCTATTCTTTTAATTTCGGTTTTCTGATGTTAATGCCCATTAGGAACCCACCCTTGCTGTGTAGTTCGGTTTTTAGGGTTTTGGATTGGGTTTTGGTGACCAACATGGGATTTCCCCCAATTATCAGGAACCCTAACCCTAGGTATTTGTATGTAGATTGATTTCATCTCATATGTGTAGGTTGAACTCGATTTTTAGGGTTTTGGTTTGGGTATTCATGATTAATAATGTGGGATACGAATTCAGCACGTTATGTGTTTGATGAAATGTGTCTTAGGGTTTTTGCCTAACCCTGTGTTTAAATTTCTGTATTTTAATATACCTATCTATATTCATAAATGTAATTGTGTTGGGTGGTATCACTGTGTTTTGGGTTTCCATTGTACATTCGCTATAGGTGGTTCATGGGGTTTGTGTTTGTGAGTATACTGTGCAGTCGGGCTTTTGGTGTAGATGTGTTAATGTACATCAGTGTGTTTCAGTACTGGGTATCAGGAATTTGGTTATGTAAGTGAATTACATGTGTGTGTCCTAGTCTCCTGCAGATTTCAGTGGACTGTGTGTAGGTATCAGTTTCAGTGTATATGTGTAGTTGTGTATTAGCTAGGTGTGAGATCTGTGAGTGTATCCATATGAATTCTGTGTGTTGGTTATTACTTGTGTGTATTCTTTTGTGTGAGGGTTGGTTAATAACTTAGTAGAGTGTTAGAGTGTCAGTAGGTTTAGGAAGTCAGTGTGTATCAGTCAACCTATGGCTGTGCATATGTGTGTGTGAGGTTTTCTCAGCAGCTGTGCAGTGCAGAATTCTGTGTGAGTGATCAAGGATCATAGTGCCTATCGATCCTGCCAGTAGCCATATTGCTTGTCTCAAAGTTTAAGCCATGTATGTGCAAGTCTGGAAAATTCCAGACTGTGAAACTGTGAATGGCTCATTAAATCAATATCTTGGACTGATGCATTTGTTAGTATTGGGTGTACTCTCTATGAACTATGCCTCAGTGAGGGAGAGGTGTAGTGAATGTTAGTTTAGACTAGAGTTTGTATATGCTGTCAGTATATTGTGCTAGGCAGTGCATCATTGGAGCAAATGTGTAAGGATTTTAATGTATCAGTTAGTCCAGTGTGTGCAGTTGTGCAAAAACTAAAGCCTGTGTCTACCTGTGTAGCACTGTGAGAGTGAGTGAGTGCTGTGAGTGTCTTAGTGTGCAGAGTGTGTTAGCAGCTAGATAGGTTTTACCTGTGTGTTTTATCTCAGGAATCAGTGAGTGTTCCTATGTAAATTCAGTGTGTAGTGTTGTGTGTGTGAGTATAGGACAGTGTGTGTCTACTGAGGAAGTTCTCAGGGGGTCTAGGAATTTTATGTATCAGTGACTTGTGCTAGTGTGTGTGTGGAGTGATTTCCATGTTCAATAGAATCAGTGTCTAGGAGTGTGTGAGTGTAGATTCTGTAGGTATTAGTGTATCCAGTCCAGTGGGTACTGTGTGCTTTATCTTAGAACCCAGTATGAATTCTGGGTAGGTGATACCAGTTGTACAATGTGGGTTATTAGGTGTTGTGTGTCTCAGTGTATCAGGCACTGTGGTTCAACTGTGCACTGAGTTCAGTGTCAGCAAGCACAGGTAGTGTGTAGCAGTGATGATTGGAGGATTTTGGTGAGCATGTGCATTAGGTAGTTCAGGGAGTCCAATATAGTAGCTATATGTTTCTCTCAGAATTAGACACTGTGGTATCAGTTATATGCCTGTGTCTGTGTGTTGAGGTGAGTTAGGAATTTGTGTGTAGGTGTGTAGGTGAGAACCAGTGTACTGTGTAGATACCCATGTGTGTGTGTGTATTAGTAAACAGTAAGTGATGGGTTAGTAGTATCAGTAGTTGGTGTATTAGTCAGTGTTAAGGGTAAAGTGTGAAGTAGTGCTCTAAGGTAACAGGGGATATCTAAGTAAGATACAAGGGTATGGGTAATGTATTTATTTGCCAAGGTTTTGAGAACTAGCATAGGTATATGAGTTAATATATGTGTATGATATAAATAGCTAGTATAAGACTAATACTAACTTGTATATACTAATTACCTTAGTATCAATGACAATTATAGTTAATATGACTAGTATGGTTAAGTATGGCATAGACAGCTCACCAAAGACCTAGAAATGGCCTAACACCCTCATTTCAACTTAGCTAATCACTTTTATCATTCCAAACACCATTTAACATTGATATCTTATATATAGGTCATTGTGATTCCACTTTGGACATCGATCCTTACACCTTGCTCAGGACCACAGGCGAGTACATTCTCTGACAATTTTCATTGTTGATTACTTCTATAAATTGTAGTGTATTACATACTTGATTCCGACACTATGGATACATGGGTTAGCACCCTAGATCCCCATCATGAGGAGTCGTGATTGGAATCCATCGTGCTAGCTGGGGGATGGAAAACTATTAGTAGATTATGTGATCATATCCAAATACTTTACATGCATCATAGCTCACCCCACTTCTCACGTTGGGTGCGGCCTGACCATCTTACATGCATCATAGCTGTTATATATGATTAACCTGACCACTACATGCATCATAGCTAACTATATGGTTAGCCTGACCTACAAGAATCATAGTTAATCATATATAACCAGCCTGATCAAGTCCCAAGCCGATCACATAATAAACTGATAATTCAAACACTTAGCTAGATGTCTATTTTATTCAGATTTACTTGTTCCAGCATTCACTACTTATTGTCTAGCATTCACTATTTATTGTTCATTGCTAGATGCTCTATTGCCTATTTCCATTTTTCTCCAATATTTACATTTCCAGCATTTATTTCCATCTAGTATTTCTTACACTGTTTATAGATTTTGTCAATTTAATGAAACTGCTGTTAGTGCTTGTGCTTCGCTCCAATCCTGACTGGATAACATTTTTCAGAGGACCTGAAGGATCTTTGTCCCACTCATTACGGCCCAGGATTAGAGGGAGATTTCACTCCAGAAACCTCAGAGGAGTTGCCTAGCCTAGAGGAGAATGTACCTGGAAATTTTTAGATTATTTTTGCAATTATTGTTTGAGACTGAGACTGAGATGTATTTATTATTTTGTGACTTTGTGAGGTCATTTAGACCCAGGATTGAGTTGGACTTACTATGGTTGGTTTTATTAGAACTCTTTTCTATTCCCATCGTGCTATTCTTTCTATCAACTTGTGATTGAGTATATCATAGAACTGTGGATTATTTATCATTGTCCTCCGTGCGGAGTTGAGACTATTGACAGGATATTATATGTTGAGACCTAGACAGCGTTCTACCGCCGATGCTGCGACGTAGGCTGGACGTACCCACGACTCATGCCCAAATTCCGGGTGCGGGTCGTGACACTAGCCACGTGGCAATGGCCAGCAACACACACCGATGGACAAACCCAATTTAATGGATCCATCGGGGCATACTTAAGCTGTATTACAACGATCAGGGTTTATTAATCTCATCCACAGAATAAATATAGCAATATCAACAAAAGAAAATAAATATCATCCAGTCACAAGAAAATAAAATCGGGGAACAACCCGATGTTAAGTCTTTTACAATTGTTCATTTAAACAAGAATAAAAGAGTTTATTTGCCATTAAAAATTGAGCATAGAGAAGCAGATGTTCAGGAAAAATCCTCAGCGATCACCTCGTCCTCAGGGTCTGGTACTGTTCCAGAAGTGCTCATGTTCCGTACACCTCAGGATAGATATCCTCTGCTAATCCTGGGGACATAATCCAGATCCAGGTCCTCAGGGGATATAGCAAGGTACAAGAAAACTCATGCCAAAATAAATGTAGTGCGGCAATAAATGAAATAATAGGATAAATAAATAACCAGCTAAGTGATATGCAAGTGAGAGTTTTAGTCATACTCGGGCTGAGACTACTACAGGATCAGTGTCGGTGAAACCCATAGCAGTATTCTCTCGAAGGGCCAAAACTTGCGCCAAAGCTCTGTATCAGAGACTAAGACACCTCCAGATGATAATATTTATAATATAATCAGCCTTTGATATGGTAATACTCTCCCCACCCAATGTAATCTCACGTCACAGTTCACGATGTACATGTTACGCAAGATCAAAACTAATGCAACAAGTCAGGATAAAAATCTAAGCATGTAAAGATGTATATGTCATAAACCTGTATCCTATACAGAATCACCTTAAATATTTCAGGAAGATTCTGTCTCATGATTCGTGTCAGGTGTCCTGGGTATAATGTACTTGATTTGGCAAGTACGAGAATGTAAATGTCACGATATCCATCTCTAGGTGACGTTACACAACTCTGCGTATGGTATTGGCACCCGACTATTAATCGGACGCTAAGTAAGTCACACGGTCCAAGGTTAAGTATGTATAACAGATAAATAAGACAAGGAATTATGTAACAAGAACTGCAAGCTTCAACAAGGTACACTTGCCTGGGGTTCTGTCTCCAACTGTAGCTCTGACCTCAGCAGAATTTGCAGGCAGTTCTCTGGTTGCTGAAATAGACATTACCATCAGATCCAGAAAATATCAAATAGCTAGAAATGCCTGTCCTTGAGTCCAATTTGGACACAGGGGCAAAAATGACATTTTCAGGTCCAAGCGGGGTCCACATGTGGGCCGCTTTGCACTGAAAAATGTGTCATAACCAATGGTCTCCAAATTCGTCAAACTTAGTGTCAACAAGTCCAAAACGCTGATACGAACCCAACAGAACTTCCAGAATTGGATTCTGATGAGCCGATCACAAAATCGTCCGTCAAGTGGAGCCGTGGGGCCCACGATACGCGATTTTGTCAACGTTCTTAGAATCGAACCAAACTTGGGTCACAGGACCAGCGTATTGCTACGAGTCTGATGGCACAAGTTTCGTTTTGATCCGACGTGTGTACACTAAGTTACAGCGAGATTCAAAACAGGCAGATACGGGGCGTTGTCGGCGGATACGCGTTGAATCCGGTGTGCACGCACATCCAAATCAACTTCTGCGAAATCTCGCACGTCGTATCTACGGCGCGCACGTTTCGGTGAAGACCGTACGCGACCAAGTCTTTCCGTTTGACGGGACGCACTCAGTTCCGAGGTAAAACAGGGCATTAGTTTTCCTATTTTTGGATCCCAGTTTGCGATCACCATAGGACGCAACGCACCGAGCGGGTTGCACGGGCATCGAGAGGGTCACGCAGGGTTCGCGTCACAACAGACGGGACAAAAAATGGAGCAACGAGGAGAGAGAACGGGTTACCTGAACAGGGCTCCATGAACCGCAGATTTTACGTGTCCGCGTGTCGACACGACATACGACACGACACAGTGGACACGGCTAGGGCTAGGGTTAGGATTTGCTGCTCGAGTCGCCGGAGCTGGCCGGAGAGCGGGCTCGTCGGGGCTGGCTGGGTGGAGGCAGAGCGGCTTGGCGCTCGGGGTGGCGTCGCCAGAGCTGAGGGAGGCGGAGAGGGGAGGCTGAGGTGCTGGGGGTGGTCGAGGTCGGCTGGGGCAACTGCGGGATGGTGGCAGTGGCTAGGGCTCCGGTGAGGGGTTCCGGTGGCGGCGAGGTCGGGCGGAGCGGAGGCAGCGGGGGTCGTCGGGGAAGAAGCGGGGCGGAGGAGGAGGGGTTTTATAGAGGGGAAGAGGGAGGTGGAGCGGTGGCGGTCGGTGCGGGAGGCGGAGCGGCTGGGGGAGCGGAGCAGCCGACGACGTTGCGGGTAGCCAGAGCGGTCGGGGAGGCGAGGCGGCGGCGTAACGGCCGGCGGTGGGGGAAACTGAAGCGGCATCAGGTTGGGAGAGAAAGGGTTAGGCGGGTTTCGGGTCGGGTCGACGGGTCGGGCGGCGGATCCGGCCCGATCCGCTAAAGCTAGGGCACGGGTCGGGTTAGCGGGTTTCGGGTCGCGAGTTAGACCCGGATCCGACCCGCTAAGGTTCGGTTTGGTTTAATTGAACCCGGTCCGGTTTGGTTCAATTGAACCGGATTTATTTCAGGGTTCATTTTGGTTTAATTATTAATTAGTTTTTAGGGCTTTAAAAATATTTCTGGGGTCCAATAAATTCCCGAAAAATTATTCTATGTCTAGTTTTTCATTTTATACCAGAAAATATTATTTTCATAATAATTTAATATTATTTAATAATATTTAAAAATCATTTAAATTCAAAATACCTTAGTTTTAATTAGAGAAAAATTCCAAAAAATTACAAAAAATTGTGAAAAATCTATTTTAAAAATCCTGAAAAAATCAAGGGGTTTACAATCTACCCCCCTTAAGAGGATTGCGTCCTCGCAATCAAAGAATAACCGGTCAACAAAGATGACACAGTTGTAACATTATTATAAGCATATCACTATCAAGAAGAATCAAGGTTGAGGGTTTAAAACACGTAGGTAAAATTATTTTCCTAAGCAATGGAAGTTATAAAATTTCCCGACTGGAGGAAATCTAGAAATTACAATTTTTAGAAAACCAGTTTATCATTTATAAAAAATATATTAGGTTAACATTTATAAAACATTCTAGGTTATTAATAGGTTATCTATTATTAGCAAGTTAAAACTGTCAGGTTAAGTCTAAGGTCACGAACCAGCAGGCACGAACTAAAGCAAATCTAGAAGCAGATAACTATGAAAAAACTTACGTGCATTAGCTACTCCAAGAGTCTGAGCATCCTCCAAAGTCATCGCGAAAGCTTGTCCGCGTCCTTGAGGTGGTGCCCTTTGCTGTTGCTGGGCTTGCTGGAAGGGTGCTGCTCGAGGTGCCAAGGGTGGCCTTGGTTGATACCCTCCTGGTGCTGGTAGTGCTTGTTGGTTTGCCCTTGGTGCTCCTTCTCCACGTTCAGGGTAATCCCTTACTGAATGTTGACGGGATCCGCATGCTAAACACAATCCTAATCTGCATCGGCATTCCTTGGCGAGATGGCCTGTTTTTTTACAGTAGTGACAAGTAGAAAGGATTATTACTTGTGGTGTAAATGCTTTCTACTGTTGGTGTAGGTGAGGTCTCTTTGCAGCTTCTTCTTATGGTGCTCTGGCTGTTGCTGATGTGGAAGGCCGCTTCAGACTGGTCTCTCTCCTGGTGATGCGCTCCATCCGTCGGGCTGCAGCAAGGACGTCCGAGTAAGATGTAGGTGCCACGGATCCAATTAGTTTCTGTAGCTCGAAGTTTAGTCTGTCACAGAACTTCTCAGCCTTCTCCTCTTCTGTCGCGATCAAGTTTGGGGCAAAGCGACTTAGACGAATGAACTCAGTGTTGTACTCTTCCACCGTCATAGTATCCTGAGTGAGGCGATTGAACTTGTCCCGAAGTTCTAATCGAGCGATAGCCGAAATGTACATCTCCTGAAAGAGTCTGGAGAACTCCTCCCAAGTAACTCGGTCTGGTCCCAGCTGTGTCTCCTCAGATAGCCACCAGTGATGAGCATTGTCCGTTAATTGCATTCTGACGGCAATCATCCAACGTTTCCGTGGAAGCTCAGCTGCTTCTAATTGATTCTGAATATTGGTGAGCCATTCATGAACTTCTGTGGGCTCCTCCTTGCCTGAGAAGGTACGGGGCTTCAGCTGGCGGAAATCGGTGATAGAGCCCATCGTTGGCCGTCGAGCCGGTAGGTTGGCCTGCTCCAGTGCAGTTACTATGCTGTTCCTCAAGTAATCCACATTGCGACGCTGAGCATCGTATTGGACTTGTTGCTGGGCTTGCATCATTACGTAGATCATTTGGAATATCTGTTGCCCGTCAATAGACTGCCCTTGTGGGAATACGGGCATTGGTGGAACGAACTGCGGCGGAGGTGGGATGTCATCACGTCGGAACCTTGAATTATGCTGGGCTGTTTGATCGCTTTGAGAAGATTGTCCTCTATTCTCCGGTGTTACTCCTTCATCGTAGGTGACCACAGCATCGTGCGGTATACCTAAAGGATTCTCGTCACCAGTTCTCGGATCTATTGCTCTGCATCAAAAATAAACTATAAGAGGCGCACAGGAATCAAGGCAAGATGCAAGTCAAAATTTTAATTCGAATACGATATAGATATCAAGAACGATTCAAGCAAGTGGATGAGATCCTTATCCTATTCTTATTGCAGGTATGTTCGGTCCCTATGTTGAAATCGAACAATTTAGTCGTTGACCTGCATGGGCCACCACAAAAACCATGTCACGCCCCAGTCCCAAATTATCTATGGACTAGCCACGTGACAATGGCCAGCAGCACACACCGATGGATAAACACAATTTAATGGATCCGTCGGGGCATACTTAAGCTGTATTACAACGACCAGGGTTTACTAATCTCATCCACATAATAAATACAATAATATCAACAAAAGAAAATAAATATCATCCAGTCATAAAAAAATAAAATCGGAGAACAACCCGATATTAAGTCTGTTACAATTGTTCATTTAAACAAGAATAAAAGAGTTTATTTGCCATTAAAAACTGAGCATAGAGAAGCAGATATTCAGGAAAAATTCTCAGCGATCACCTAGTCCTCAGGGTCTGGTACTATTCCGAGAAGTGCTCATGTTCCGTACACCTCAGGATAGATATCCTCTGCTAATCCTGGGGACATAATCCAGATCCAGGTCCTCAGTGGACATAGCAAGGTACAAGATAACTCATGCCAAAATAAATGCAGTGCAGCAATAAATGAAACGATATAGTAAATAAATAACCAGCTAAGTGATATGCAAGTGAGAGTTTTAGTCATACTCGGGCTGAAACTACTACAGGATCAGTGTCGGTGAAACCCATAGTAATATTCTCTCGAAGGGCCAAAACTTGCGCCAAATCTCTGTATCAGAGACTAAGACACCTCCAGATGACAATATTTATAATATAATCAGCCTTTGATATGGTAATACTCTCCCCACCCAATGTAATCTCACGTCACAGTTCACGATGTACATGTTACGCAAGATCAAAACTAATGCAACAAGTCAGGATAAAAATCTAAGCATATAAAGATGTATATGTCATACACCTGTATCCTATACAGAATCACCTTGAATATTTCAGAAAGATTCTGTCTCATGATTCGTGTCAGGTGTCCTGGGTATAATGTACTTGATATGGCAAGTACGAGAATATAAATGTCACGATATCCATCTCTAGGTGACGTTACACAACTCCGCGTACGGTATTGGCACCCGACTATTAATCGGACGCTAAGTAAGTCACACGGTCCTAGGTTAAGTATGTATAACAGATAAATAAGACAAGGAATTATGTAACAAGAACTGCAAGCTTCAGCAAGGTACACTTGCCTGGGGTTCTGTCTCCAACTGTAGCTCTGACCTCAGCGAGATTTGCAGACAGTTCTCTGGTTGCTGAAATAGACATCACCATCAGATTCAGAAAATATCAAATAGCTAGAAACGCCTGTCCTTGAGTCCAATTTGGATACAAGGGCAAAAATGACATTTTCAGGTCCAAGCGGGGTCCACATGTCGGCCGCTTTGCACCAAAAAATGTGTCATAGCCAATGGTCTCTAAATTCGTCAAACTTAGTGTCAACAAGTCTAGAATGCTGATACGAACCCAACGGAACTTCCAGAATTGGATTCTAATGAGCCGATCACAAAATCGTCCGTCAAGTGGAGCCGTGGGGCCCACGTTATGCAATTTTGTCAACGTTCTTAGAATCGAACCCAACTTGGGTCACAGGACCAGCGTATTGCTACGAGTCCGATAGCGCAAGTTTTGTTTCGATCCGACGTGTGTACACTAAGTTACAGCGAGATTCAGAATAGGCGGATACGGGGCGTTGTCGGCGGATACGCGTTGATTCCGGTGTGCACGCACATCCAAATCAAATTCTGCAAAATCTCGTACGTCCGTATCTACGGCGCGCACATTTTGGTGAAGACCGCACGTGACCAAGTCGTCCCGTTTGACGGGGCGCACTCAGTTCCGGGATGAAACAGGGCGTTGGTTTTCCTGTTTTGGATCGCGGTTTGCGATCACCACAGGACGCGACGCACCGAGCGAGTTGCACGGACATCGAGAGGGTCACGCAGGGTTCGCGTCACAACAGACGGGACAGAAAACGGAGTAACGAGGAGAGAGAACGGGTTACCTGAACAGGGCTCCGTGAACCGAGGATTTCACGTGTCCGCGTGTCAACACGAGACACGACACGATACAGTGGACACGGCTAGGGTTAGGGTTTGCTGCTCGAGTTGCCAGAGCTGGCCGGAGGAGGGCAGAGCGGGCTCGCCGGGGCTGGCTGGGTGGAGGCGGAGCGGCTCGACGCTCGGGGTGGCGTCTCCGGAGCTGAGAGAGGCGGAGAGGGGAGGTTGAGGCGTTGGGGGTGGTCGAGGTCGGCTGGGGCAGCTGCGGGAAGGTGGCAGTGGCTAGGGCTCCGGCGAGGGGTTCTGGTGGCGGCGAGGTCGGGCAGAGCGGAGGCAGCGGGGGTCGTCGGGGAAGAAGCGGGGCGGAGGAGGAGGGGTTTTATAGAGGGGAAGAGGGAGGTGGAGCGGTGGCGGCTGGTGCTGGAGGTGGGGCGGCTGGGAGAGCGGAGCAGCCGGCGACGTTGCGGGTAGCTATAGCGGTCGGGAAGGCGAGGCGGCGGCTTAACGGCCGGCGGCGGGGGAAACTGAAGCGGCGTCGGGTTGGGAGAGAAAGGGTTAGGCGGGTTTCGGGTCGGGTCGACGGGTCGGGCGGCTGATCCGGCCCGATCCGCTAAAGCTAGGGCACGGGTCGGGTTAGCGGGTTTCGGGTCACGGGTTAGACCCGGATCTGATCCGCTAAGGTTCAGTTTGGTTCAATTGAACCCGGTCCAGTTTGGGTTGGTTTGGTTCAATTGAACCGGGTTTATTTCAGGGTTCATTTTGGTTTAATTATTAATTAGTTTTTAGGGCTTTGAAAATATTTCCGGGGTCCAATAAATTCCCAAAAAATTATTCTATGTCTAGTTTTTTATTTTACACCAGAAAATATTATTTTCATAATATTTTAATATTATTTATTAATATTTAAAAATCATTTAAATTTATAATACCTTAGTTTTAATTAGAGAAAAATTCTAGAAAATTACAGAAAATTGTAAAAAATTCATTTTAAAAATCCTAAAAAAATTAGGGGGTTTACGGCGTCTGCTTTTTTTGAAAAGCAGTAGCAAAACCAAACTAAGCCTTTAACCTTAATCATGTTGTTTTCCATCTAGACTCGGTCAGGTTTGTGGATGAGGGAAATATGGAAGACCATCACATGCATCCCAAAGTTAAGATAGATAGTTGTGGCAGAGATCAATTTGTGGTTTAAGTTCACGTCGCTAAAATTTACACAATATTTAATATTAGACAATATATTTATATCTGTTATCAATTATATTCTTTGTTTTTATTTATCTTACCAGATGGCACCCATGACCCGAGCACGTGCACGTCGCTTGAGAGAGACACCTCCTACTGTTAAGGAGGAAGTGATGCCTCCTACTGTTAAGGAGGAAGTGAATGTTAAGGAGGAAGAGATACCACCTGCTGTTAAATTGGAAGCGGTTGTTAAGGAGGAAGTTGTGCCTTCTACTGTTGGGCAGGCACCAGCTCTGAGGGGGAGTTCCAGTCATCCAGCACCTATAGCGAAGATTGATCACATAGACGCTGTTTATGCGCAGTATCTGAGGGACTGGTATGTGTCCCAGCGTAGTGGATATCCTCAAGATTGATACTGTGATGTTTCATATACTTTTATTGTGGTTATTGTATGATTATGATACTTTTATATTATATATTTTGTGTGACTGTGATACTTTTATTTTGTGTGTATTGTGTGACTGTGATATTTTATATACTCTTTGTGTTATTTTGTACGCAGAAAATTCAATGGAGGGTTGCTCCAGTTATGTCTATAATATTTGTGTGTATTGTGTGACTGTGATACTTTTATTCATATTAAATATATATTAATTTACCGGTGTTGAGTGTTCCACCGAAGGGGTCGGCGAACCCAGATAATTCAACGGAGGGTTGATCCGAGTCTATTTATAATTAGAAATTCATAAATTGTAGGAAGATTGGTAATTTTTAACATTTTTTTATTTTTTACTGAAAATTTAGCGACGTTTAGCGACGTTCTTATACGTCGCTGAATACGTCACTAAATACGTCGCTGAATACGTCGCTAATTTTGCTGACATGACAGTTTTGTCAGGTCATTAAAGATGTCGCTGTAATGTCGCTATATAAGTCGCTAATTAGCGATATTTAGCGACAGATGAGCACGTCGCTAATTAGCGACATTGCGTCGCTAAACGTCGCTAAAAAATATCGGTATAGCGACATTTTTTCTTTCAGCGACTAGCTGAGTTCCGACTTTTGTAAAACGTAGCTAATTACGTCGCTAAAAGTGATTAGCGACATTTATTGGTTATTTAGCGATTTTTATTTACGTCGCTAATTTGACTTTTTCTGGTAGTAATTTATAAGTTATTGTTTTGGTGGTAAAAGTTTATTTTTTCTTGGTAACATGGACTACCTAGTACTAGTGTCATCCCTGATATTTTCGTTGATGTCGGCCATCTATTTACGGGTGATATTTCTTTTCATTCTTCTGAGGATGCGTTATATTGGTGTAAACAAGTTGCACTTCAACACAACATAGTAATTGTTATTTCAAGATCGACAAGAGGAATGATGGGCCATAAAAAAGTAGAACTTGGTTGTGAAAGATGTGGTGTGTTTTGGATTCATCATCGCAAATATACAGTTTGTGAGAAAAAAAGTTCCGGTCAAAATCATTGGAACCAGAAAATATGGATGTCCATTTAAGCTGTCTATAGTTGAGAGCTACAATGAGATATGACCAATCACAGTTAAGAATGGAATCCACAATTATCCTATTCCCGAGTCTCTAACAGGACATCCGTATGTGGGACGGTTGAAGGCTGGTGAGAAAAAGCTAGTTCAAGAACTATCAGTTGGCGGAGTTGCTCCCAGACAAATATATTCCCTTGTTCGTCAGAAAGATGAAACCAACAAGTCAACGATCAGAACTATCTACAACGCCTTATCGAGATAAAAAAATGGCTAGTATGAAAGGTAGAATGGCGATGCAGAAGTATTGAAGTTGCTTGCCGAGAATCACTATGTGGAGTATCATAGAAGAGATCCTTCCAGTAATGAAGTTCTTTCAATGTTTTGGGCATATCCCGATTGCACACACTTAGCAAGGTCCTTTGCTGACGTGTTTGGTCCTTGATTGCACATATAAGACTAATAAATTCAAGATGTCTCTTTTTTACGTCGTTGGCTTTACGTCCACGGGACAAACATTTTCAGTCGCTTTTTACTTCATGAAAAAAAAGACTGTTGATGATTACACGTGGTAGTTGACAAAAGTAAAGTCACTTTACGTTGGACACAAAGATCCCTCTGTTTTTGTTTCTGACGGAGACTATGCCCTTATGAATGCTATATCCATCGTATTTCCTCATGCTCATAGACTTTTATGTACTTGGCATATAAATCGGAATATCCAAGCGCAATGCAAGAGCAAGTTTGAGAAGATTGATGGGAAAATTGACACCGGCCGATTCAAAAAATTCTACAGTGATTGGAACTTTATTTTGCGTGCGAGTACCCAAGACAACTATGACACACCATGGTACTTGTTCAAGGAAAAGTGGAAAGCGTGCAATCTGGAATGTATTTCATATATCAAAGATACTTGGATTGAACCGCATAAAGAATAATTTGTCTTAGCTTGGACGAATACAGTGAAGCACTATGGCACAATCACCACAAACCGGGTCGAAGGATCTCACAGAAATTTAAAAAGACATCTACGCTCGTCGGTCGATAACTTTATTTCTGTTTGGCAAGCAATAAACTTGATGCTAAATGCGACAGTGAATGAGATTAAGGCCTCATTTGAGATAAGCCTAATTATTGCAGAGCATGAATATAAGAATGAACCTCTCTTAGATGCTCTGATCCATCTAATATCTCACAAGGCATTGGCATTACTATTTGAGGAGATAGGTAGGGTGAAGTCCGTGGGTTATGATCCCGAGGTATGCGGTTATACCTATCGACATACGTTGGGCCTACCTTATGCACATGAAATCAACGAATATCGTCGTCAATCAAGACATATTCCAATAGATGTTGTTGATCAACGTTGGAGAGAGTTGGCCATCATGCCGATGACAAAATGTGAGTATGCTTTTTTTTTTCTCTACCACAAATGAAACTCCTTCACGCAAGATGGTATGCTGCACCAGAACCGGAGAAAAAATGCATTGAGCTGAAGATACAAGAATTGGTAACCTGACAATTGCTAGATTGCAAGAACCATAGATTGTTAAAAATCCTAAAGGAAGATCGCAGTCAAGACTCAGTAGAAGAAAAAAGAAGCATATAGAGTCAACTAGTAGAGATCCATCCTTATTTGAGCATATTGAACGTCGTTTATCGCAAGCTGAGTTAACTACGGTAGTCGCAAGGGTGGTCCATTATAATAGGATTAACAAGTTAACAGTTCGAAAGAAAAAGCATAAAACTTGTAGTCCAGACAAAGTTGAAGCTTCTTATGTCGTGCGATGCCAACTGAGTTTGTATATTGATCATTTTCTGCCTGAGATACAGCCTTACATTTGGTCAATTATTGATGTCCCCGGAGAAGGCCATTGTGGATTTCATGCGCTTGCTAGACATCTTGGATATTCTAATGAAGAAGGATGGAGACAGGTTAGGGAAGAGTTGTACCAAGAGTTGGAGTCTGCCTTGACTTCTACTCAAAGATCTTTAGCGAAAAAATGGTTGGAGTTGTGTTAACAATCATACCTTGCACGAACACTGTTGTCGGAGAAGCACATTACATGTCCATCCCTGTAGCTGTATATCTTTTTCTAACAGGTATAAAATACCAATTGTTGTTATTTCAAAGGACATTGACAATACTTTCTTTCCAATGTGCGCTCCGCCAGCAGAGCATAGACTGTCTAATCTATGCACAATAGGCATTGCCGGTCAACAGTTTGTCATACCGAAGTTGATCGCTCATTCTCCAGTTCCGCCACCTGCAACGACAGAAGCAATATCGTGGATAACACCGTACATGGGAGCAATAGATTCTTATAAGAATTTGTTGAAGATAGAGGAGGCCAAAGATATATTGCATTACAACTTTGATATATTAATTGACTGATACGAATAAATGTATTAGTCACTTTTGTATTGTTGAAGATAGAGGAAGCAATGTATTAGTCACTTTGAATAAATTGTATATGGCTATATGCAGGACTTTTGTACTTTTGTATTTTATATGGCTATATGCAGGACCGTCAACATTTTGACAGTCCTAACTCAAACTTTCTAGAAAAATTATAAAGTCAGGACTGTCAAAATTTTGACAGTTCTGACTCTATGGAGGATTGTCAAAATTTTGACAGTCCTACCTGAAACTTGCTGAAAAATTACAAAGTCAGGACTGTCAAAAATTTGACAATCCTGACTAGGACTGTCAAATTTTTGACAGTCCTGACTCAAACTTGCTGAAAAAATTATAAACTTAGGACTGCCAATATTTTGACAGTCCTGACTATATGCAGGACTGTCAAAATTCTGACAGTCCTGACTCAAACTTGCTGGAAAAATTATAAAGTTAGGACTGTCAACATTTTGATAGTCCTGACTATATGCACAATCCTGACTTAAACTTGCTGAAAAAATTACAAAGTCAGGACTGTCAACATTTTGACAGTCCTGACTATATGCAGGACTGTCAAAACTTTTAACAGTCCTACCTGAAACTTGCTGGAAATAATATTACAACATTGAATTTTTTTTAAGTCATAACTGTCAATAATATTATAATATTGAAAACATTCAACATAAACATCCACACATTCACAAATATTCAAAAAGTCTATAGTCAACATTACAAAATCACAACTTCAAAAAAAATATTCATACACATTCAAAATATTCCTAACTATCATGGCGACTCTTTGTACGCCGCTCAAGTTCTTGGAGGAACGGAAAATCAGTGACGTTAGCGATGTTCTGTAGTTGCTCACCAACTTCAACATAATTGTTGCTCCCATAATTGATGAGACTTCTTTCCAAATTCTTTGCCTTTTTAGCCTGTATGAGAAGCAAACAAGTAAAGTTAGCAACTTTAAAAAATAATTCATAATGTTATAAGTCAACAATTAACTCCTCACCATCTTCAACAATGCAGCATACAAGACTGATTTGGATGGAAGATCAGGCGGTACTATCTCTACTCTTCCTCTTCGATTGTCGGTATTCAATAACAAACCATGTCTAGACGACACATAGTAGGTCATGTAGTCCTCAATACAATCCGACATCTGAACTGCCTTTTATCGTTCTGTTGCACCAATAACATATTGTTGCCACTCTGAGAAGAAGTATGAGGCCCAGTGGTACACAGGCGGGACATAGTTGAGCAATTTCATTCCTTTTGCAATAGTCACCAATCTCAATGGCTTTGGTATAGTTTGTACGTAGCCAAATTGCCGAAGAACTCGATCAGGCATATAAGGCTCTTCGATGTCATGGCAACTTATCAGACCATGAAATAGAACGATTGGATACAAATGATGAGTACTACTCCACATATCTCGATATGGATGCCAAACAATCTATAATATAGTACTATATATTCAGTTAGTATTTTAGATCTAAAAGTAAAAAAAATATACTCTAGACATAATTTCAGTTCGAATCATTTCACCACCTCTACGTGAATATCTTCAATTGCAATACGTAGGGCGTCCAACGTACGTGCACGTTTAGCATCTACCTTAGCAGGCTTCCACCTACACATTCTAGGCAGTTGCTCATCATAATCTCTATTGAGGGTAGCCCTCTTAAGCATAGAAAAATGCTCGTATATCCAGGCATGTACATTAAAATATGAATAGTATCAATATCTTGTTAAAAACCTAAATTGACTATTATTAGCAGAAAATGTGTAAACTTCCTCGACCAAATTTAGGTCTACTTAGCTTAGATAAAGCGACTAGGGTTAATTTAGATACAATTAGAATTAGAACACAGTATTTTAGAATTATTGTACAATATTTATATCACTTAGTGCACCTTACCATTGCTTCGATAATTAGAGCACTACACTAGCATTTAACTTCCAACAAATTTTACACACTTTTCCTAGACGTGCAACCTTCTATTCTAACCCTTGTGTAACTCTTAAATACTCTATATTATGCTTCATTCTAGTCGCACAATATTTGTTACAAAAATCCATGTTTAAATTCAATTAAATCTAAATTTGCATCATTGTCCTTTCCATTCGAAATTGGAGACCCAACCTTAACCCGTTTTGTCCAACCCAATTAATGACAATATTCTATTCTGAGCCTGCTATGTCCATGACACTTGTGTCCCACCCAATTTTAATCCCATGTACTTCCAATTCATTAAAGAATACCATTTACACTAACTTTAATTAAATTAATGTAAGGGCCCAACTTTACCCAAAACTAGACCCAACATAGCCATCTACACCCTACATTCTTTCATGTGAATAAGACCCCCATCCCAAGGAGCCCCAGCCGACCTAATTTTTGAGGATAACCCCCTTTCTCTCTCTCCTATATAAATTTAACTTTTTCTCTCTCCAAACCCTAAAAACTAAAACCTAGAAACTACCCCAACCGAAACCCTAGCTCTTCCCAACCGGTCGCCCTTCCTTCCCCGACCACCTTTGCTCATCCCCACCGCCCCAGTCACCGTCCCCACCGTCAAACCACCGACCTCTGACCTTCCTCCCCTCGATGTTAACCCGCCACCAGCAACCAGCCTCCTCCTCATTCTCCGTTCATCTCTATCACCATCACCAACTCAACACCATCACCACCCCTGACCCGACTTCCCTCTTCCCCAGTCACCTCCACCGCCACCACAACCAACCACCATTGCCTTGGCTACCATCCTCACTATCTCCACCACCATCCTCACCATCTCCACCACTATCACCGTCGCCATTACCATCACCACCATCACCAACACCACCATCATCAACACCCGCCACCACCCGACTCCCTTCTCCCCAAGTCACCCCTCATCACCACCACAGGTCCCCCACGACCAATACGCCACCACCACCAGTCCCCCACGACCAATCTGCCACCACCACCAGTCCCCCACGACCAATCCGCCACCACCAGCACCCCCACGACCCGCTATATTGGTCGCTGCTGCAGCCGAGGCTACTGTTGCTGCTGTTTTACCGTGCAACGACCGGAGCTCCGCCCCTTTGTTGGAGAACAGACCGTCGACGAGCACAGACCCCCCCCCCCCGCTCGGCCACGACTAGGTACATGCATAATTCATCCTTTGTCTTTATTAGTCGAGGCATCAACATGTCGTTTAACGGACACGGTTAATATAAATCCCTAAGTGTAATATATGGGTTTTTGTGTATATTAAATTAGTAATTAATGTTAAGTAATTACTCAAATAAAAATGATTAATAATGTAAACACCATGTTGACCTAAAAGCCTAGACATTGATCTAGTGCACTCTAACATGATAATTAGGACTGGTATTTTTTGCACCATACGTAATTAGTTTCGTAACGAATTCTTGGTATTTTGTTATCCTGATCTACATGATAACTGAGGATATGAGACATGTACGTCTTAGCTGCGTGCACACGCGACCCAGTTAGTTGACCAGTTGTGACCCTTGCGTCAGTTCCTAAGAGCAGCGCAGTATTTCCTGTGCGTACTATTATAGTGACTGATGATCGTATTATTATATTATATTATATGTATAGGGTCGCGGGACCATTCAGGCGAGACTCAGGAGCAGGTTATTGCACTCGCAGCTTGAGGACCCAGGCAAGTTATCTTGCCATATTTACTGTTTAATTTAAATTATGCAATGTTGTATGATATCTTGTTGCATTATTTCATATAACTGTGCGCTTTCGAGATTGACTCGGGTACAGTCGATGAGTACATCGATGTGTAGTGTAGTTGACTTAGCCACTAGTAGACTCACCCACCATTGTAAGGATATTCTGATATCTTCCTAGACCTGACACTCTTACACGCTTCACTATGACAAACTCATGTTGTGATGCGGGTTCGCGTACCCGACTAGCTATCGGTAGGTGTAACGTGCATCACGGTTAGTGCGTAAGCAGGGTTATATAAATTAGTTGAGACTTGGCATATAGTTGTGGGGTATGCACACCGTGTATTCGACTTGTATACCTACATTGGGTAGGGAGGACAACTGGTAGGCGTATGGGATACACACATTGGACTCCGTAGTATCCAGAGGAGCCACGGATCCAATGACTTCCTTTATTCAGATTCCACATTCGACGGAATGATATGGACATTATACTATTCAGATTCTACGTTCTACGGAGCGATATGGACGTTATACTATGCAGATTCCACGTTCTCCGGAACGATGGATGTTACTTGTACAGATGTCATACTCTTCGGAGTACGAATGTTATGCCTATACCTACCCATACCTTCCAAGGTTGTCCTCATATTGCATTCACTTAGATGGTTAGCACACCCCTTTATTTTATTCAGTATATATATATGGCATGTATTTTTGTATCTTGTTACGTCCCTCTGAGGACCTGGTCCCTTCCAGATTTGGATGAGGCATATTATCCTACTATGTACGGACCCGGGCAGGAGATGAGGTACGCATCCGAGAAGGAGCTTGAGGTGCTACCGTCAGAGTTCCCTTGATCACTGGTAGGCCTTTCGTCTAGGACTGGAGCATCCTTATCTAGTCAGCCGATGCCCTAGTCATTACTCTTTTATCTGTCTTTCAGTACTCTTATTTCGTCATTGTAGTGGGTTTGTTCCCATCAGACATATCTTGGTTTGTACTACGATATTTCAGACTTGTGCTTATTTTTTAGTATTTATTTTAGTACTTTTTATTTATATTGTGGATGAGATTAGTCATTACATGTTGTATGTTAGTATTAGACTTGTTAGTATTTTAGGACAGCGCAGTACGTTTCGTTGGATCCATTAAGTTGGGTATTCCCTCGGAGACGTATTAGCTGGTCATTGCCACGTGACCTGGTCTCGTATATTTTAGGAGTAGGGCATGGCATGGTTTTAGTGATGGCCCATGCAGGTCTTCTTTAATCGCTTGTGGTATGGTAACATGCCCAGCGAGCCTGCAATAGGATAAAAATTACTAGATCTTATCCACTTTGATTTCGTCCTTGAACCTCCTTTATATTATTTTTAAAAATAACTGCATCCTATTTGCTTATTTCTGTACTCTTTTAATGAGGTTCTATCTCTTGCAGCGAGATAAACTTGCATAGCGGATGCGGGGCATATGGTGCCGTAGTGCCCGCCGCCACCACACAGAGGGAGGAGACATCCCAGGGACCACCCGGAGAGCAACCACCACCACAGGCCCCGGTGATCCCACAAGCCCCGCTGATACATTGGCACGAGACTTCTCAGGGCGATCCTACGCACCAACACGAGGGACAAACTTCACAAACGATCCCCATACAGCATTTCGAGGGCCAGACTTTGGGGGCTACGTCGATGCCGCAAACTGAGAGGCCGACATCTGAGGAGACACCTATCGCGCAGTCGGAGGTCCCGCTGCCACCACCTCCACCCTTTCCACCATAGATGCCACATCCAGATGGACAGCCGCAGATGCTTCAGTTCTTTCAGGCTATGATGCAGGCGTAGTGGTATCAGACCGAGACGTCGAGACAGAGCTTGATGGCAGTCCTGGAGAGGACACCTGCCCCAACACCCGCTCCAACACCTACACCTATTCAGCCAATTGGTACTGTACGAGGATTTCGTCAGATGGGCCCGGATACTTTTTCGGGCAGCGAGACTACAGAGGAGATCTCTGATTGGGTCGCCAACACGGAGATGCTACTAGAGGCTTCTCAGTTACATCCAGAACTTTGGATGACCGCAGTGAGGGACCAACTGAAAGGCAATGCCCATCACTGGTGGGACTCCATAGAGCGCAGCGTAGGCAAGACACAGACATGGGAGCAGTTCTTAGAGTACTTCAATGCGAAGTATTTCCCGGCTACAGTCAGAAATGCCCTATACTCCCAGTTATTGCACCTGGAGCAAGAAAATATGACCGTAGATGCATACGACGCAGAGTTTAGTCGACTTAGCAGATTTGGTGCCGCCTTGATACCCAACGATCTGGAGAAGGCCATGAGATTCCACCACGGCCTGACTTTCGAGCTGCAGAGGTACACCACCACCCAGGCGAGGATTTCTTATGAGGAGGTTCTGTCAGAGGCGAGGATCCAGGAGGCCATTGACAGAGGAGCGAGACATTCCAGCACGACCGTACCAGCCAGAGCTCAACCAGGAGCAGGAGGATCGATCTGTCGTCCAGGAGCGCAGACACAGCAGAGGACAGTGCCATACCAGCAAAAAGATCTTCCGACTTTCCACTACTGTGGTAAGAGAGGACATTTCCAGAAGGACTGTCGAAAGAGACTCGGGACATGCATAATTTATGGAGCGAGCCAGCACCAGGCCCGAGATTGCCCACAGCGCAGAGATGCAGCACCATAGATAGGACAGAGGCCAGCAGCACCAGTCCCGAGGATACTACCCCCGCTAGCAGGTCAACGTCCACCAGCACCCGGAGGATTCCCGAGGGGACCACCCTTGGCCCCACATGAGGCACAGTTTGATCGAGCCAGACAGCAGGCCGAAGGGCAGAGGCACGGGCAGGCCTTTGCACTAGCAGCAACTGAGGAGGAACCAGAAGGGGAAGCTATCACAGGTACTATTTTAGTTGCATCATTGCCTGCGACTGCATTATTTGATTCTGGTGCTACACTATCTTTTATATCTAGTAGTTTCGTAGCCATGCATAGAGTAGCTACTTCCCCCTTGCCTAAGAGTTGAAAGATTCTTACCGGAGGAGGCATCGTACCGGTTACCAGCACTATTAGAATGTGCTCGGTAGTCGTGTGTGGTAGGGAGATGAGAGCGCGATTTTTGGTATTCTCGATGCCAAACTTTAACGTTGTGTTAGGCATAGACTGGTTAAGCCAGTACAATGCCATACTGGATTGCCGGAGGGGTAGCGTCATTTTTAGACCACCAGATCACCCGGAGTTCGAGTACATACAGGGCACCATTGAGCGAGGAGTGGGACAGACAGCTGAAGCTTACATGGCGATGGAAATGGCACCCCCACCAATAGTTACAGAGTTCGAGGATGTTTTCCCGAAGGAATTTCCAGGCTTACCGCCAGATAGAGACGTGGAGTTCACTATTGAGTTAGTACCTAGAGCAGCACCGGTATCTTCAAATGTGTACTGGTTGGCGAAGAAGGAACTGGATAAGCTGAAGTTACAATTAGAGGAGTTGCAGATTAAGGGATTTATCCATCCAAGTGCATCACCCTAGGGAGCACCAGTATTGTTTGTACCAAAGAAGGATGGGACAGTCCGTATGTGCATTAATTACAGAGCTCTTAATGCTTTGACTATCAAGAACAAGTACCCCCTGCCGTGGATTGATAATTTGTTCGACCAGCTGACAGGAGCAGTAGTGTTCACGAAGATCGACTTGAGATCGGGTTATCATTAGGTAAAGGTGCGGAGAGAAGACATTCCAAAGATGGCATTCAGGACTCGTTATGATCACTACGAATTCTTTGTGATGCCTTTTGGGTTGATAAATGCACCTGCAGTATTTATGAACTTGATGAACAGAGTTTTCCATCAGTACTTGGACCAGTTCGTGGTAGTATTCATCGACAACATCTTAGTATATTCAAAGAACCACGAGGAGTATGAAGAGCACTTGAGATTAGTATTAGAAACGCTGAGGCGAGAGAGTCTCTATGGCAAGTTGAGCAAGTGTGAGTTCCTCCTAGATCGTGTCGCTTTTCTCGGACATGTTATCTCAGGAGATAGTATTTTGGTAGATCCAGCAAAGATTTTGTCAGTAGAGACATGGCCAACCCCTACCAATATCTCGGAGGTGAGGAGTTTCCTAGAACTTGCCGGATATTACCGGAGGTTCGTAGAGAACTTCGCAAGGATCGCCGATCCGATGACCCACTTGACCCACAAGGAGCAGGAGTTCACCTGGACAGAGGAGTGTCAGACGGCATTCGATGAGCTGAAGAAGCGTCTGACTACTGCACCTATCTTGACTATACCTTCTGGACCCGGAGGATTCGTGATCTACAGCGATGCATCTGGGAACAGATTAGGATGCGTCTTGATACAACATGGGAAAGTTGTGGCCTATTCCTCTAGGCAACTGAGGACCCATGAGAAGAACTACCCACTCACGACTTGGAGCTTGTCGCAGTGATCTTTGCCTTGAAGCTTTGGAGGCACTACCTATACGGAGAACGAGTGGAGATATTCATAGATCATAAAAGCCTGAAGTACGTATATACTCAAAAGGACTTGAACCAGAGACAAAGACGTTGGCTCGAGGTGATGACAGACTTTGAGATTGAGTTGCAGTACCATCCGGGAAAGGCCAACGTAGGAGCTGACGCATTGAGCAAAAGACCCATGGCATTCTTTTTGACTACCCAACAACACTTGTTGAGAGATCTAGAGCAGTTGGGTATAGAGGTCATTATGCCCAGAGAAGAAGGCCTATTGTCGAGCTTCCAGTTACAATCGACATTGGTTCAGAGGATCAAGGCTGCCTTGCCAACAGATGCAAGATTCCAGAGGCTTCGACAGAGGACAGAGGCCGAGATACAGACTGGATTGCGCATACATGAGGACGGGACTTTGAGATGTAGAGATCGTCTCTATGTTCTGAATGGAGAACTTCGTCAGGATCTGATGTCGGAGGCGCACGGTTTAACATACTCGATTCATCCAGGAGGCACGAAGATGTACAGAGACTTGAGACAGTACTATTGGTGGCATTGAATAAAGAGAGAGATAGCCCGCTTTGTGGCGAAGTGCCTGGTGTGTCAGCAGGTCAAGGCTGAGCATCAAAGGTCTGCCGGTTTACTTCAGCCGCTCCCGATACCTGAGTGGAAATAGGAGCATGTCACTATAGACTTCGTTACGGGCTTTCCGAGGAGTCCTAGTAGGCACAATACAATATGGGTAATCGTGGATCGACTCACTAAGTTTGCTCACTTTTTGCCCTTCAGAGTTGGACAGTCTACAGAGGTCTTAGCAGATATGTATATGAAGAAGATCGTGCGACTACATGGAGTGCCAGTCAGTATAGTGTCTGACAGGGATACGAGGTTCACATCTTACTTTTGGCGGAGTATGCAAAAGAGTCTCGGTACCTGCCTGAAGTTCAGCACATCATATCACCCACAGATAGATGGCCAGTCCGAGCGCACCATTCAGACATTGGAGGACATGTTGAGGGCATGCATGCTTGATTTCAGTGGATCATGGGAAGACTATTTACATTTGGTTGAATTTTTCTACAATAATAGCTATCAAGCGAGCATTCAGATGGCTCCCTATGAAGCATTGTATGGCAGGAAGTGTCATTCTCCAGTGTGTTGGAGCGATGTGGGCGAGAGGCAGATTCTTGGACCAGAGTTGGTTGTTCGTACAGTAGAGAAGGTAAAGAAGATCCAAGGATACCTGCGAGCAGCACAGTACAGACAGAAGTATTGGGCAAATACGCATCGATGACCCCTAGAGTTCCAGGTTGGAGATCATATATTTCTGAAAATCTCTCCTACCCGAGGAACCATCAGATTTAGAGGAAGAGGAAAGCTAAGCCCGAGGTACTTAGGACCCTTCGATGTGTTGGAGCGCATTGGAGGGGTTACTTACAGATTAGCATTTCCATAGACACTAGAAGGAGTTCATGACGTCTTCCATGTATCTCAGCTAAGGAGATACATGCCAGATCCGAGTCATGTGCTTGACCACTCAGAGGTCACAGTCGGACCGAGTTTATCATACCAAGAGGAGCCGGTAGAGATTCTGGACAGAAGCGAGAAGGTATTGCGAGTTCAGACTATCCCTCTAGTTTGTGTCGTATAGAGGCATCATGCACCAGGCGAGTTAACCTAGGAACGAGAGGATGATATTCGACAACGTTATCCCCATATCTTCGAAGACCTAGGTATGTAGTAGCATTTAATTTCAGTCAGTAGTTTTTACTATATGTTTATTTTAATTTCGAGGACAAAATGCTCTAAGGAGGGTAGATTGTAAACTCCCTCGACCAAATTTATGTCTACTTAGCTTAGATAAAGAGACTATGGTTAATTTGGATACAATTAGAATTAGAACACAGTATTTTAGAATTATTGTACAATATTTATATCACTTAGTGCACCTTACCGTTGCTTTGATAATTGGAGCGCTACACTAGCATTTAACTTCTAACAAATTTTACACACTTTTCCTAGACGTGCCAGCCTTCTATTCTGACCCTTGTGTAACTCGTAAATACTCTATATTGTGCTTCATTCTAGTCACACAATATTCGTTACAAACGTCCATGTTTAAATTTAATTAAATCTAACTTTGCATCATTGTCATTTCCAATCAAAATTGGAGACCCAACCTTAACCCGTTTTATCCAACCCAATTAATGACAATATTCTATTCTGAGCCTGCTACGTCCATGATACTTGTGTCCCACCTAATTTTAATTTTATGTACTTCCAATTCATTGAAGAGCACCAATTATACTAACTTTAATTAAATTAATGTAAGGGCCCAACCTCACCCAAAACTAGACCCAACCTATCCATCTACACCCTACATTCTTTCATATGAACAAGACCCCCAACCCAAGGAGCCCTAGCCGACCCAATTTTCGAGGACAACCCCATTTATCTCTCTCCTATATAAATTCGATTTTTCTCTCTCCAAACCCTAAAAACCAAAACCTAGAAACTACCCCAACCGAAACCCTAGTTCTCCCAACCGGCCGCCCTTCCTTCCCCGACCACCTCTGCTCAGCCCCACCGCCCCAGTCACCGTCCCTACCATCAAACCACCGACCTTCGACCTTCCTCCCCTCGACGTCAATCCGCCACCAAGCCTCCCCCTCCTTCACCGTTCATCTCCATCACCATCACCAACTCAGCACCATCACCACCCCCGACCCGACTCCCCTCTTCCCCAGTCACCTCCACTGCCACCACAGCCAACCACCATCCCCTTGGCCACCGTCCTCACCATCTCTACCACCATCCTCACCATCTCCACCACCATCACCGTCACCATTACCAATACCACCATCACCAACACCACCATCATCAACACCCGCCACCACCCGACTCCCTTCTCCCCCAGTCACCCCTCATCACCACCACCGGCCCCCCACGACCAACACGCCACCACCACCAGTCCCCCACGACCAATCCGCCACCACCAGTACCCCCATGACCCGCTGTATTGGCCGCTGCTACTGCCGAGGCTACTACTGCTGTTGTTTCATCGTACAACGACCGGAGCTCCCCCTCCTCTCCGGAGAACAGACCGCCAATGAGCACATACCCCCCGCTCGACCACGACTAGGTACATGCGTAATTCATCCTTTGTCTTCAAGAGTCGAGGCGTCGACGTATCGTTTAGCGGATACGGGTAATGTAAATCCCTAAGTGTAATTTATGGGTGTGTATGTTAAATTAGTAATTAATGTTAAGTAATTAATCAAATAAAAATGATTAATAATGTAAACATCGTGTTGACCTAGAAGCCTAGACATTGACCTAGTGCACTCTAACATGATAATTAGGACTGGTATTTTTTTGTACTATACGTAATTAGTTTCGTAACGAATTCTTGGTATTTTGTTGTCCTGATCTACACGATAACTGAGGATATGAGACATGTACCTCTTAGCTGCGTGCACACACGACCCTGTTAGTTGACCAGTTATGACCCTTGTGTCAGTTCCTAAGTGCAATATAGTATTTCCTGTGCGTACTATTGTAGTGACTGATGATCATATTATTATATTATATTATATTATATTATATTATATGTATAGGGTCGTGGGACCATTCAGGCGAGACTTCAGGAGCAGGTTATTGGCACTCGCAGCTTGAGGATCCAGGCAAGTTACCTTGTCGGGTTTACTATTTAATTTAAATTATGCAATATTGTATGATATCTTGTTACATTATTTTATATAACTGTGCGCGTCCGAGATTGACTCGGGTGCAGTCGACGAGTACGTCGATGTGTAGTGTAGTTGACTTAGCCACTTGTAGACTCACCCACCATTATGAGGATATTCTGATATCTTCTTAGACCTGACACTCTTACACGCTTAACTATGACAAACTCATGTTAAGATGCGGGTTCGCGTACCCGACTAGCTATTGATACGTGTAATGTGCATCACGGTTAGTGCGTAAGTAGGGTTATATAAATTAGTTGAGACTTGGCATATAGTTGCGGGGTATGCACGTCATGTATTCGACTTGTATACCTACATTGGGTGGGGAGGACAACTGGTAGGCATATGGGATACACACATTGGACTCCGTAGTATCCAGAGGAGCCACGGATCCAATGACTTCCTTTATTCAGATTCCACGTTCGACGGAACGATATGGCATTATACTATTCAGATTCCACGTTTACGGAGCGATATAGACGTTATACTATAAAAATTTCACGTTCTCCGGAATGATGGATGTTACTTGTACATATGCCATACTCTTTGGAGTACGGACATTATGCCTACACCTACCCATACGTTCCAAGGTTGTCCTCACATTGCATTCACTTAGATGGTTAGCACATCCCTTTATTTTATTTAGTATCTATATATGGCATATATTTTTATATCTTGTTACGTCCCTCTGAGGACCTGGTTCCCTTCCAGATTTGGACGAGGCATATTATCCTACTGTGTACAGACCCGGACAGGAGATGAGGTACGTATCCGAGGGGGAGCTTGAGGTGCTACCGTCAGAGTTCCCTTGATCATTGGTAGGCCTTCCGCCTAGGACTGGAGCATCATTGTCTAGTCAGCCGATGCCCTAGTTATTACTCTTTTATCTTTCTTTCAGTACTCTTATTTCGTCATTGTAGTGGGTTTGTTCCCATCAGACATATCTTGGTTTGTACTTTGACATTTCAGACTTTTGCTTATTTTTCAGTATTTATTTTAGTACTTCTTGTTTATATTGTGGATGAGATTAGACATTACCTGTTGTATGTTAGTATTAGACTTGTTAGTATTTTAGGACAGCGTAGTACGTTTTGTTGGATCCATTAAATTGGGTATTCCCTCGGAGACGTATTAGCTAGCCATTGCCACATGGCCTTGTCCCGTGTATTTTTGGACTGGGGTGTGACAAAATATACAATCATATTTCCTTACATGAAGTAGATTTTGACATCCTGCAATTGTCTTCGAACTAATGCGAGATACCGCTCCATGTTCACGGTAAAGGTATGCTAAGATACCGCTTTCCCACAATATTTTACCAATGGTGTCTATGTTCAGAAGGTTGTAAAAATATTTTTAATGAATTAACGTTCCGGACTTATCCGAAACACCAACGGACCCTAAGATAAATTCAATGTACCCACGGATAACTATGTCATCCTCATCCTCATCGTTATCATCATCATCGTATTCATCTTTGAAAGTCTCCTCCAAAAATCTCAGCGGTAAACCATTTGACTTCTTGAAGTCAGGTATGGTTATAAAATAATCAGCCAAAACTTGAAGATAATTTGAGACAATGTCGATAATTTATCGTACAACTCAAGGTCACCATCAGAAAAGTGATACATCATTGCACGACCATCAACCCTAACCCCCAGAATGTGATGGATGCCATCCAATGTGATCGTCATCTCCCCAATTAGGAGATAGAAAGTGTTGGTCTCCGGATGCCAGCGCTTTACGAAGGCAGATATCAGCGCATTTTCCACCATCTTGTAAGAGTAACTTGACAAATTTTGTAACCCGGTGGTTTTAATTTTGGCCTTCACAGGTTCCCTTAAATCATCGAACCCCCATTGGCTGCACTTTTTTCCTTGGTTGATGACTGTTAAGAGACGGAGGCTATCCTGAAAATTAAATAACATAAATAGATAATCTAACTATAAAATACTTAAAATTTAATTTATAATAAAATAATTAACTTGCCGGATCATTCCATATTTTATATGCTATATGGTTCTCGATCGAGGGCAGCAAAGAGTAACCAAGTGGACGGGTCATCCCAGCTGGATGAGAGGAAGAAGGTCCGGAACCATCATCCCATACTTTTTGGACATTCGGGACATCATCATCATCAGCAGCAGCATTATCAGAAAAAGAAGAACGGGTAACTGGTCTCTTAGAATGAGTTACTGTAAACCTCCTGATTTTTCAGGAATTTTAAAAATCAAATTTCATAATTTTTTAGAATTTTTTGTAATTTTTAACTAATTAAAATCAAGATAATTTGGATTTAAACAAATTTTAAATGATGATAATCAATATTAAAATATTATAAAAATAATATTTTTAGGTGTAAAATAAAATATTAGACATAGGGTAATTTTTCTGGAATTTATTGGACCCCGAAAATATTTTTAAAGACCTAAAAACTAATTAATTATTAAACCAAAATAAACCCGGTTTATTTTCAACTGAACCAACCCGAACCGGACCGACCCGGTCTAGTCAAACCCAACCCAAACCCTGCGGGTCGGATCGGGTCTGAACCTGACCCAAAACCTGACCCGTTAACCCGCCTGAAACCCTATCCCTAACCCGATTTCTCCCAGCCGCTTCGTCTCCCCGGCGGCCGTTTCCGCCGTCGTGGCCCGCCGGCGACCCCCTCGGTTCGCCTCCCCTGTAACCGCCTCCGCGACGCCCCAACTTCTCTGACTGTAACCGCCATCGTCGCCTCCGTTCAGATCCTCGCCAACCGACTGTGACGAATCTGTCCCGCCGCCCAGCGCCGCCCGACCCTGACCTTTTATCTCCGGCTGTAACCATCGGCCTCCCCTATATAACCAACCCCAGCCATCGTCGAACCCTCAGCCACCGCCCCGAGCTCCACCATGATCCCCTCCGCTGCCCTAGACTCAGCCGGCCACTCCGAGCTTCGACTACAGAGAGCCCTGCCTCCGTAGCAGCCCTTGCCCTAGCTGCCTTCCTCCGTCCTCTGCCGACGAGCCTCCGCCTTGGATCCCCGAGCCCCGGCGACATCTCTCTACCACCAGCGCCGTCTCCATTAGCTCCGGCAGCCTTACCTCAGGTGACGACGACGAGAACCTTAACCCTAGCCACCGTGTCACGGATCACAATTTTAGCCCTTTTTGGAGCCATGTTCAGGTAGCCTTTTCTCTCTCCTCGCTGCCCTATTTTTCGTTTCGTCTGCTGTGACGCGAACCCTGCGTGACCCTCTCGATACCCATGTAACCCGCTCGGTGTGTCGTATTCTGTGGCGATCGTGAACTGCGATCCAAAATTAGGAAAATTAATATCCTGTTTTTCCTCGAAACTGATTGCGCCCGGCCAAACGGGATAACTTGGTCATGTGCGAACTTTACCAAAAGGTGCGCGTCGTTAATACGGACGTGTGAGATTTCGTGGAAGTTGATTTAGATGTGCGTGCACACCGGAATCAACGCGTATCTGCCGACAACGCCCCGTATCAGTCCTGTTCTGGAACTCATTGTAACTTCGTGTACGCACGTCGGATCGAAACGAAACTTATGCCATCGAACTCGTAGCAATACGCTGGTCCTGTGACCCAAGTTTGGTTCGATTCTGAGAACGTTGACAAAATCACGTATCGTGGGCCCCGCGGCTCCACTTGACGGGCAATTTTGTGATCGGCTCATCGGAATCCAGTTATGGACATTTCGTTGGGTTCGTATCATCGTTCTGGACTTGTTGACACTAAGTTTGATGAATTTGGAGAACATTGCCTCTGACACGTTTTTTGGTGCGAAGCGGCCCACACGTGGACCCCGCTTTGACCAAGAACTGTCATTTTTGCCCTTGTGTCCAAATTGGACTCGAGGACAGGTAATTCTAGCTATTTAATATTTTTTGAACCGGATGGTGATGTTTATTTTAGCAACCGGAGGAGTACCTGCAAATCCCACTGATACCAGAGCGACAGTTGGAGTCAGAACCCCAGGCAAGTGTACCTTGCCAAAACTTGCAGTACCTGCTTCATATTGTTGTCTTGATTTATTTATATGTTGTACATGCTTAACCTAGGACCGTGTGACATTACTTAGCGTTTGAATAATATTCGGGTGTCAACACTGTACGCAGAGTTGTGTAATGTCACCTAGACATGGATATCGAGACCCTATGCATTCTCGTGCTTGCATTATCAAGTACGACATACCTCAGGACACCTGATACTATTCATGATCAGAATCTTTCTGAGATATTCATGGTGATTCTGTATAGGTTACATGATTCATGACATAGATATTGCATGTGCTTAGCTATCATTATGACTTACTGCATCAGTTAGAGGTCTTGATCTTGCGTGTCATGGACATGAGACGTGTGATTACATTGGGTGAGGAGTGACACACAGCCTACATGCTGATTTTATATATATATGGTGCCATAGGCCCACTACATAGTAAACTACATAGTAAACTACATAGTATATCTACTATAGGCTCCCTGACACAGAGCTTGCATTTCACATAGTCTATCAGTTAGAGGTCTCAGCCTAAGTCTAATGATGCTCTCACTTGTATTTCACATAGCTGGTTACTTAGTTTACCCTATTGTTTTATTACTATTGCACTGCATTTATTATGGCTTGAGTTATTCTTATACCTTGCTATGTCCCCTGAGGACCTGGATCCAGATTATGTCCCCAGGATTAGCAGACGAGATCTATCCCGAGGTATACGGGACCGGAGCAGAAGCAGGAACAGGAACAGGTGCATACATTGGAGCAGAACCAGGAACCGAGGACGAGGTGATTGTCGATGATTTCTTCTGAGTATATCTTTCTTCCATACTCAGTATATAATGTTGTTATCTTATTTCTTGACTATTGTACCAGACTCATTATCGGGTTGTTCCCCGAGTTATATTTATTGACATTTGATTTTGCACTATGATTTTGATATTGATGTATTCATTTCTGTGGATGAGATTAGTTTATTTAGACCCTTATTATTGTATTACAGCTTAAGTACACCCTGATGGGTCTATTAAATTGGGTTTGCCCATCGGTGTGTGCTGCTGGCCTTTGCCATGCGTCTAGTCCCTCGATATTTTGGGACTAGGGCGTAACATGGTTTTTATGGTGGCCCATACAGGTCTACGACTAAATTGTCCGATTTTAACTTAGGGACCGAGCAAGCCTGCAATAAGAATAGGATAAGTTTTTAGGATCTCATCTACTTGCTTGGATCGTTCTTGATATTTATATCTGATTCGAATTAATTTATTGACTTGCATCCTGCCTTGATTCTTGTGCGCCTCTTATTGGTTATTTTGGATGCAGAGTAATGGATGCCACAAGCAGCACTCTTCCAGCAGGCCCAGCAGCAGCAGAGGAATCGATTGCGAGGACGCGGACAAGCTTTCGCGATGACCTTGGAGAACACGCAGACTCGTGGAGTAGCGAATGCGCGTAAGTTATTTCGTAGCTATCTATTCTATTATTGCTTTAACTCGTGCCTATTGGTTCGTGACCTTAGCCTTAACCTGGTAGTTTTGAACTTGCTAATAATTAATAACCTAGTATGTTTTATAAGTGATAACCTAGTTTTTCTAAACTGTAGTTTTCTAGATTTCCTTCACTTTGGAAATTGCATAACTTCCATTGCTTAGGGAAATGATTCCCTATATATTTTTGCTTAAACCCTCATCCTTGATTCTCCTTGATCGTGATGTGCTTCGAACAATGCTTGCAACCGTGTCATCTCTGTTGACCGATTATTCTTTGATTGCGAGGACACAATCCTCTTAAGGGGGATAGATTGTAAACCCCCTGATTTTCAAGAATTTTAAAAATCAAATTTCATAAATTTCTGGAATTTTCTCTAATTTTTCACTAATTAAAATCAAGGTAATTTAGATTTAAAAAAATTTAAATGATGTTAATTAATATTAAAATATTATAAAAATAATATTTTTATATGTAAAATAAAATATTAGATATAGGGTAATTTTCCTGAAATTTATTGGACCCTGGAAATATTTTTAAAGACCTAAAAACTAATTAATTATTAAACCAAAATAAACCCAGTTTATTTTCAACTGAACCAACGCGAACCGGACCGACCCGGTCTAGTTAAACCCACCCAAACCTTGCGGGTCAGATCGGTCTGAACCCGACCCGAAACCCGACCCGTTAACCCGCCTGAAACCCTATCCCTAACCCGATTTCTTCCAACTGCTTTGTCTCCCCGGCGGCCGTTTTCGCCGCCGTGGCCCGCCGACGACCCCTCGGTTCGCCTTCCCTGCAACCGCCTCTGTGATGCCCCCACTTCTCCGGCTGTAACCGCCGCCGCCGCCTCCATTCAGATCCTCGCCAACCGACTGTGACAAATTTGTCCTGCCGCCCAGTGCCGTCCGACCCTGACCTTTCATCTCCGGATGTAACTGCCGGCCTCCCCTATATAACCAACCCCAGCCATCGTCGAACCCTCAGCCACCGCCCCGAGCTCCACCACGATCCCCTCTGCTGCCCTAGACTCAGCCGGCTACTCCGAGCTTCGACGACCGAGAGCCCTACCTCCGTAGCAGCCCTTGCCCTAGCCGCCTTCCTCCGTCCTCCGCCGACGAGCCTCCGCCTTGGATCCCCGAGCCCCGGCGACATCTCTCCACTACCAGCGCCGTCTCCATTAGCTCCGACAGCCTTACCTCCGGTGACGACGACCAGAACCTTAACCCTAGCCAACGTGTCGCGGATCATAATTTCAGCCCTTTTCGGAGCCATATTCAGGTAGCCGTTTCTCTCTCCTTGCTGCCCCATTTTTTGTTTCGTCTGCTGTGATGCGAACCCAGCGTGGCCCTCTCGATACCCGTGCAACCCGCTCGGTGTGTCGCGTCCTGTGGCGATCGCGAACTGCGATCCAAAATCAGGAAAATTAACATCACGTTTTTTCCCAGAACTGAGTGCGCCCCGCCAAAAGGGACGACTTGGTCTTATGCAGACTTCACCGAAAGGTGCGCGCCGTTAATACAGACGTGTGAGATTTCATGGAAGTTGATTTGGATGTGCGTGTACACCGGAATCAACGCGTATCCGCCGACAACGTCCCGTATCGGCCTTGTTCTAGAACTCGTTGTAACTTCGTGTACGCACGTCGGATCGAAACAAAACTTGCACCATCGGACCCGTAGCAATACGCTGGTCCTGTGACCCAAGTTTGGTTCGATTCTGAGAACGTTGACAAAATCACGTATCGTGGGCCCCGCGGCTCCACTTGACGGGCGATTTTGTGATCGGCTCATCGAAATCCAGTTCTGGACGTTCCGTTGGGTTCGTATCATCGTTCTGGACTTGTTGACACTAAGTTTGATAAATTTGGAGAACATTGTCTCTGACACGTTTTTCGGTGCGAAGCGGCCCACACGTGGACCCCGCTTTGACCAAGAACTGTCATTTTTGCCCTTGTGTCCAAATTGGACTCGAGGACAGGTAATTCTAGCTATTTAATATTTTTTGAACCGGATGGTGATGTTTATTTTAGCAACCGGAGGAGTACCTGCAAATCCCACTGATACCAGAGCGACAGTTGGAGTCAGAACCCCAGGCAAGTGTACCTTGCCAAAACTTGCAGTACCTGCTTCATATTGTTGTCTTGATTTATTCATATGTTGTACATGCTTAACCTAGTACCGTGTGACATTACTTAGCGTCCGAATAATATTCGGGTGTCAACACTGTACGCAGAGTTGTGTAATATCACATAGACATGGATATCGAGACCATATGCATTCTCGTGCTTGCATTAGCAAGTACGACATACCTCAGGACACCTGACATTGTTCATTATCAGAATCTTCCTGAGATATTCATGGTGATTCTGTATAGGTTATATGATTCATGACATAGATATTGCATGTGCTTAGCTATCATTATGACTTACTGCATCAGTTAGAGGTCTTGATCTTGCGTGTCATGAACATGAGACATGTGATTAATTGGGTGGGGAGAGACACACAGGCTACATGCTAATTATATATATATATGGTGCCATAGGTCCACTATATAGTAAACTACATAGTAAATTACATAGTATATCTATTACATGCTCCCTGACACAGAGCTTGCATTTCACATAGTATATCAGTTAGAGGTCTCAGCCTAAGTCTAGTGATGCTCTCACTTGCATTTCACATAGCTGGTTACTTAGTTTACCCTATTGTTTCATTACTATTGCACTGCATTTATTATGGCTTGAGTTATTCTTGTACCTTGTTATGTCCCCTGAGGACCTGGATCCAGATTATGTCCCCAGGATTAGCAGACGAGATCTATCCCGAGGTATACGGGACCGGAGCAGAAGCAGGAACAGGTGCATACATTGGAGCAGAACCAGGAACCGAGGACGAGGTGATTGCCAAGGATTTCTCCTGAGTATATGTTTCTTCCATACTCAGTATATGATGTTGTTATCTTATTTCTTGACTATTGTACCAGACTCATTATCGGATAGTTCTCCGAGTTATGTTTATTGACATTTGATTTTGCACTATGATTTTGATATTGATGTATTTATTTCTATGGATGAGATTAGTTTATTTAGACCCTTATTGTTGTATTACAGCTTAAGTACACTCTGATGGGTCCATTAAATTGGGTTTGCCCATCGGTGTGTGCTGCTGGCCATTGCCACGCGTCTAGTCCCTCGATATTTTGGGACTGGGGCGTGACAGTTACAGTCTTCTTTGTTCCACGACTTCTAAGCATCTCTGGTTCTGCGATTGATACTGATACATCACCATCATCATCAGAAGAAGAACGAATAACCTGTCTCTTAGAACGAGTTACAGTCTTTTTTGTTCCACGACTTCTAAGCGTCTCTGGTTCTGCGATTGATACTGATTTTCAATAACGTGGGCTCCCTGGCATGCCCTGCGCTCAGACGCAATAGGTCACTTTTTTTTGCTCCAGCATCGATTTCCTTCTCCTTCAAGTTGCGGTTATGAAAATCATTAAGAAACAATAATAAAAATACACCTTTAAGAAACAATAATAAAAAATATAGGACTGTAAAAAATTTCTACAGTCCTGTATTTTTGCAGCACTGTAAAATTTTTCTACAGTCCTGTGTTCTTTATGCCCGAGTACACGACCCCTCATCCCTACAACCCTAAAATCTACGAATTAATTTTTACGTAAACATACATTATGGTTATATACTTTGATTAAATTATTTATAACATAGACTAGAAGAAATTTTCGTTCATAAAACAAGAAATAGGGAAAATTTTTTAGAATGAATTTTTTTTTTTAAGAAATTGAAGAATAAATTTGTACCTTGATTGAGAATCTCTTTTGGGTGCCATCTCAAGAAAAAAAATTCAAATCTTGGGGAGAAGATAGAGTTTTGTTTGGATAAAGAATATTGGGAGAGAAGAGTGGGTTTTTGGATAAAGAAGGTTGGAAGAGAAGAGAGGGTTTTTGGTTGGAAGAGTGTGTAGAGAAGAGAGAGAGAGAGTTATTTTTATTAGATTTGGGAGGGGGGAGCTTGGCTAGCCCCAAGTCAAAATTAGGCTGCCCCGAGTTAGAACTCCTTTCTACTTTGCTGTCCTCGAGTAATGGATAGCCCTGAGTAAGAATAGGAGTGCCCCGCTAAAAATTCTTAACTAATCTCTATCTCTATCACTATGTCTCAGGAGTCAAGTTTTGTATTCCTAATAATTCATTTTGTATTTTTTTATGTAATAAAATGTTTGGTTATGTTAGATCAAAAATATGGAAGAAAAAATTAATTTTTTAATTTTTTAAATATCCTTTCATGTTTCTATTACCTAAATTTATATGTTTGGGATGGAAGTTAAAATTCTGAAAGTTAAATGAGGACGTTATTGTCCAAATAAAATATTCAAACAACATTTCTAGGAAAGCAAATCTATTTTCAAGGGGGCTTGGGAATTATGTTTCCATAACAATGTGAATATGAATGAAGCATCTCATATTACCCCATAATTCTCAATCCTAGACATACCAAATAAGGATATGGAATCTATAACTCATTCTCAAGCCTCCAAAACTTGAAACAAACGCCCCTTATATTGCAGCTTTAAAATGGATCAAAAATGAGCGTCAAAGTCGTATGTATATCATCAACTAAATAAAAAAAATTCAAATATCTTTCTAACCGACTTATGTACCTCCTCAAGTGGTTAAAAATAAAAATAAAAATTCTAAATCTTTCCCACTACCTTAACATATAATAAATTCTAAAATATATCTAAAATTTAAATTATATTTAAACTAAGTACATGGTATTATCTAATTAAATATATATCTAAAATTCTATAACAAATCCAAGCTATATTTATACTAAATACATGGTATTATCTAATTAAATAAATATCCAAAATTCTAAAAACATATATATTAAAAATTCTAATTAAAATATATTTAAGTCATATTTGAAATATTTTAATATAATTTAAATTATTATCTAATTTTTAATAATATTATAGTATTTTTTATGTACGTGCAACACACGCGAACGTGACTTGTCTCTTATAATGAGGCTTGGAAATGACTCAAATTGAGACGTCTAAGCCATTTATAAACACTCCACTAACTATTTTTTAAAAAATAAATAATTATTTAACTACCTAATATTATTTATTTACAATTAAATATTCTAACTCAAGTGGTTAAGGTGGGAGGTATTTTTCTTGGTTGCTTGAGTTTGATTCCTAGGAACGATAATATTTATAATAATTTTATATTAAAAAAAATTAACATATTTTTTTGCACGTACAATGGACGTGCACGTTACTAGTACTAGTAATGTGCGTGTGTATTCGTGCATAAGAATTTAAAAAAAAATTAAATATAAATTTAGTATTTTTTGTATAAAAACTATCATTCTTAGAAATTGAACTCAAGCAATCAAAGAAAATGTCTCTCACCTTAACCACATTAGTTAGAGTTATTTAGTTATTGTCACTCCCCTGTCCCAGGATACAGATACGAACATGGCCAACTCCCCCGTACAAGGTATGGAACATCATACGGTAGTCACGGCTGTAGAAAGACAAGGGGGTGCATGCTACAATCAAGTCTCCTAGGGTCTCAGAACAACTATGTATCACTCATTCAAGTAAGTAACAATAACATAGAACATTTAAGATAAAGTCATAATCATAGAACATTTAAGATAAAGTCATAAGGCGTCCTAAATGCTCCATCAAAATGTTCTAGGAATCTAGCCATCAAAGTGTTAGGCTAGCAGAGTGTCAATAGTTACACAACCGAGATCAGTTACAGTCTGATTATGTTACAGTTATGTAAAAAAGAAACTAATGTCCAAACAAGCCGGCTAACATGTGCTGGTGCCTAAACGCCCAAAATAGAATAATGTACAATATGGGCAGTGATCAAGAAACTCACTCATACCCTTCAGCGACCATCCGTTGGTGCACGTCATCGTAAGGGGGATAAACTAGATCCTCTAGCGCTGGCTCTAAACATGGCCATACAAAACCATTCGAATTAGACCCCAAATAGCAAGTACCACAATGAAGCACGAATGAAGAAACAAAAACAAGATCAAGCATATAGTGCAGGAGCCAAGAATCTTTGGCATGTGCCCCATCTTTGGGATAACATGGCACTCCTTCACCAAACAAGGACAGAAAATGCCATGCCACCCAAGATAGGAAACGTCCCATGATTATGCTCAATCTAGGATTATATGCCATAGTTCGGTCCTTATTCCGTCATAGCATAAGGACCCAACTCTCCAACCAAACAAGGACAGAAGTTGAATACCATACTATGACAATCCATGTTCCTAAGCTACTGGCAAAGTTACACTCATAACCAAGTCAGGTTAGAGCGGCCAAACAATATTACGGCTTGTTATGTGGAGTCTAAGATTATTCCAGATATAATAATAATAATAATAATAATAATAATAATAATAATAATAATAAAAATAAGCATTCTCAGATCATGCCAAGTCGAGCAGGGCTAACCGAGACAATATTATACAAGCAGGAAATCATAATCACACCAGTCCCCCGTAAGGCCACCACGCTATAAATCAGTAATAGTTCTAACCTTCATATAGGAAAAATGTTGGATCGGTTTAAATATAAAAAGTTGAATATTACACTCCACTACATGTGGATGATATACAATATCCGTGGTGGCCAGCCTTGCACACCATAAAAATTATCACGGAGCGGCCCATCACGCACAATATCAGAATGTCGTTCCCTCCCCATGTCCTAATCAGCTTTTATGTTACCTAATTAATCCTACACTGATATGGAATTCCTTGCCGTGGCCATAAGAACATTCCTTTTAATGATGTCGTACAGAGTACATGCACATTTGATACGAATCAATTTAATATTAGGAGTCAAGTCTGAATTCACCCCAATGTGGATGCAACATTCAAACAAGCAATAACCTAGCCACGCTATGGTTCTGACCCATTATCATTTCCGTGCCAAGAATTCAGGAATATGATATTATACACCGAGATTGAATCATCATGTCACCTTCAGTGTACATGTTGGACAATATCCCATACTCAGTGTACAATAAGCCATTATAAACATGCGAGCAGGAAAAGTGTATCAGTACGAATAAAATAACCAAGTCAAGGTACCCAACCTATCAATTGGTCATATGAATTACATTTGATCAAGTTAGAAGTCATAATTAATTAGGAATTTGATATCTTATATGATCGAGTCACGATCATGAAGGCCTCATTAATTCCTCAAGTTCTGGGATCATAGATCATCAATCATGGTCAAGCTTAACTAATCTAGAATAGAAATTAAGTGCACAACAGGACCTATGCATGCACAATCAATCACAAGAAGTTTTGGGTCGGCGCACTTTGCAAGTGCCAAATAGGCTAGTCAGGAATAGTGGCGCACAGAATGTTCAAGCAGGCAACTATATGGCGCACAAACCTATAACACTAAGTCGCATAAGTCATGGCCCAAAAATCTATTACATGGTGCACAATATCGTGGATTTGAGGATAGGCGCACTCTACACATGTAAGCAAACTGGTGCACAAAATTGATAATAGAGCAGCTGAAAGATGCAACGCACTATACAAATGCAAAACAACTACAAAACAAAATACAAGTCCCCAGGCGACACGATTGTCGAAGGCACGACGTTCGAGGGCACAACAGTCGAGGGACTTGGGAATCGAGATGTGCCAAAGTCAAGGCTCGCTTATCGAGGCTGAACCGAGCAAGAATGCACTAAGAGATAAAAGTGCGCTGGGTTATTAATCCATCAAAAGTGCACCAAAGGCAATGTATATAAGGGCGGCACACTTTTATTAGTTTAATGCACAACGTAAAAATTGTGCAACGGCCTGTAAAAAGTGCGCCAACTAATATAAAGTTGATAAAAGTGCACTGAAAGGTAGCCTGACGCACTTTTGCTTAGTTTGTTCATTAGTACATCAATTGTGCACCAGATGCTGAAGTCTTCCAAAAGTGCGCCAAGAAGAATTTTTCCAAGAATTCATCCCCTTGATATACTTTTGCAAGGAATTGGCAGTACTCTTAAAGTACGTACAAGTTATGGACTACGGGTCACACTCAACATACGTCCATGATGCAAATCCTCGTGTGTACTTTATGTCACTGTTCTTCTTCTCCAACTGACCCACCATTGATGCACTAAGAGGTCATGCTGAGACAATGACAATGCTCCATTTCTCAAGCAACAAGAACCAAAAATCAAGGAAAATCCCAAGCTCGAAATCAGGACACATCTTTTGAAAATATCTCATTTGGGGGGGGGGGGGGGTCATTCCCTAAGAAAATATACTCATGAAAATCCTTATAGTAAAATCAAGATATAAACTATTAACCACCTAAAATTTGAAAAACTCCAAAAAATAACTATAATCAGAACACTACTAGAAACTAATTACAATAAACAATACTAAGAATAAAACTATAGCCGGTCGTGTTTCTTCATATTTGTAAGGTGTACTTGTCTATGAAGAAAACTATGAGCAAAAAAAGATAAATGAACAAGTGAGGAGAGAAAATGAGAATAAGAATATATATAGGCAAGGGGTTGATAGTGAACCGTCGGATCTCTCCAACAAATCAAGCCATACGTCCTACCTACCACCACCACACACTCGATACTTAGCCAATGTGTGCCAAGCTCCATTCATCCGTGCGCTTGAAGTATACTCAAAGTGCGCAAAAAATAAAAACACACCAAAAGTGCGCCAACTTGAGTATATGGGATATGGGAGTGATAGTTATAAATAAATCATATTAGATAGTTAAATACATAGTTATGTTTTTTAATAATTAATGTAGTATTTAAGTAGTTGTTTAGTTATCTTCTTCTTATTATTTAATTCATTTAAATTGAGGATATATATACGGCTTGGACGGTTTATTTTTGAGTCATTTTCAACCACATTATATATTAGAGATTAGTAATGTGCAAGAATATTGTACGCACATAAAAAAAATATTTTAATTATTTTAATTAATGTTATAAATATTATCATTCCTAGGAATTAAACTCACCTAATAAGACTTTCCCTGGTTGACTCTTCTTACTATGAGAACAATGAGAAACAGTGGCCTATTAGCAATCGTCTATATTAGAAGATTCATTTTCAATCTCTCCGGAAGATGTTGACCCTTCTCTAAGCGAATTAAAAAAGGGGTTCACTTTGTCCATCTGGGACGTTCTGGCCCGCGCGCCGCTTGCATTCTTTGAAAGAATTCCCTCTTTTCAGCTTCAAAAGAAGTGGGTGTGTAGGCTGATTCTATGGTCTTTATCTTCTTGGTTTGCAGGGCGAACATCTATCTGCACGAAGCTGACCTATAGATAGAAAGAAATAAAGAGGAAAGCAAAATAAAATAAGGTCATTATTTCGACTGAGAGGGGCTTCCTACCGTGTCGTAGGATCCGCAAAAGTATGCTTAGGTAGTTCCTTCGCTGAGCACAACAGAATGAAAAGGAATTTGTTTCATTTAAAATACTTCTTCTTTTCTAAGAGAAGGAAGAATAAAAGCCAAAATCTTCCTGTTTAAACAAGAAGAAGTACAGTTTTTTGTTCTCTCTGTTTTACAGATGAAAAAGTAGTCTATTCATTTTTCTTTCTGTTAACCATCTTATCGATCATGACTGCACGAACCCTCTTTAGATTATTCTGTAATATTCCAGTGGTTGCCGCAAGGAATGACGTCTTATCAACTTCGCTACAGCGCCTTGAGTACTAAAAATGGTTATGAGCGGCTCTCCTTTAGGTTGGCATTTCACCGATTACCTTTAATCAAGCCATCACTCTGCAATGTATGTGCATGGATATCTAAACAATTGGATTAGCGATATTGGGTCAACCAACGAAGAGCCCAATGAAACAATATTGGGTCTTTGATTTGAATCATTTCGATAGTCAGAAGTTTACTGCCGCTTCTCAATCAAAAACTAACGGGTGCAACGGGTACGCAATTGGTTCCAATTTCATTATCTCGCTTTCATCTAATCTCCCCTTGATGTCCTATATTTGTTTACCATGAAGACAAGCTTGCCATCAATCGATAAAGAGCTTGACTGAACACCGAACGAAGACCATTAAAGTCAATTAGAGACGGATGTTGGCCCATGAAGGCCCTTGTCCGAATCCCACCGGCCGACTGATGGAAATTGACTGTCTACCAGAGATATTCATGTTAGTTCATCTATACGATAAAAAAGAAAAACAACCAAGTGATAAGTGAGTAGACTTAGCTGCAAAACTAGCTCTTTCATTCGCCGAATCAATAGAAGAAGAGCCATCACGCATAGGCATCCTTTTCATCCACAATACAGCTTTTGAGACAAGATTCTATGAGATTGCAGACCGCCTTATTTTAACCTAGATAATTTAAGGGTTTAGTTTAGTCGACCATTTTTGAGTTAGAAACTAATATTTTTCATATTGTGTTCTTGGTGGATTTAGTGCGATCTCCCTCATTGGATAAGGCAAGTAAATGCTATCTTACTTTTCTATGCGATATTTCATGCATATTTATTATTTTGTATATTTTCACGTGTCATGTCATGTCTTGTCATGTCGGAAGGGAATACTAGAAGGACATGTAGTTTTTCTAGCCTTGGACAAATACATGAATGATAGCACCATCATTAGACGTGCCTAATATCCATTTACATACGTGCGTGACTGATATTATATCATTTATGATATACCTGATTCTCGATCTAGCCCCTACATACTTGATAGTGTTCCAAGTACACGTTCCACACGTAGCTAGAGTATATAGACAATTATTCTTGTTTTTCATGTTTACTTATTATTTTATCTATTATGTATTATATTAGTTTTCTTGCATCATATTGTATAGCACTATGAGATATGTATGTTACTTTGCTCCTTCCTAACTGGATAAATATGACAGGTGTTGAAGACTTGGAGGAACCTAGAAGACTTAGAATATAGTTTATTCAAATGTACAGATGTATTAGTTATTTTGGATGGTTGTACTTATGGATGACTGTACATATGATGTTGCCTTTAGTTTCACCGGGTTTGTTCCCAGATATCACTTGTAAAAGATGTAATAAAAGTAATAGTGGATGGTGGTGATTGTTCATGATGGAAAAATGTATCTAAATAGCTGTGATGAGTTAATCGAGCATTAGACTTGGATGATAATTGAAGTGTAGACAACTGACTACCGCTGTTAACAACAGTGTAGGCTGGGCGTTCACAACCCGTACCAGATTATGCGGGCGCGAGATATGACACTTATTCTCCTAAATAAGATTGAAGAACTTGGATGCGGCGATCATGATCTATGTTGTCAAAGAATTTCATAATATCTAATTTGGCTTGGATAGGTGTTCAGAACAGTTCTTAGTAGAAGATAAGAATTTTTTGGGCTTTTTTTGACTAAGGATCTGACATCCCTTGCCAAATGCAGTCTACTTCAATATTAGAAATATCTTCAAGTGTAGCGCAATGGCCATAACTTATAATGTTGAAGATATGCATTCTTTACCTGCTCCCTTATGCAGCTAGGTAGGCTTCAGCCTAAAGCTTGGTGGAAGGTTTCTAAGATAAATGACTGGGGTGCTTGCTAGGCTCTTTCTGATCGAAATATAGAATATTGATTGAGTTTGATTTATGTTTAGTGAGTCGTCTAATGATAGCATACGAAAGGAGTCTAGGCACGAAAGGACAACTTTTCATGTCACCATGTACACGAATCTAAATAGTGGATCCCAAAACCTAAAGCAAAAAAGAAGTTAACTCCCGGACACGGAGATGGAATAACCCAAATAGCATCATGGCTATTCGCTCGTCTCTCTAGTGGCTACCTTTGCTCCTTCATTTGTTAGCATTTGTATATGCATTGATTTTATGGTGGTGGTCGATAGATTTTCAAAGTATGCCACCTTCATGGCAGCATCTGTCGATTCACCAACTATATAATAGAGTTGTTGCCTCCAGGCCACGAGAGAGAGGTAGCCGGGGTTGGACGACAACCAAGAAAAATGTCTCTCACCTTAACCAATTATATAAGGTGGCTTAGAAACGGCTCAAAATTAAGTCGTCTAAGCCGTTTGTAAATATTACATTAATTATTTTAAAAAATAACTAATTATTATGATTTACTTATAACTAAACAACTCTAACTTAATTGGTTAAAGTGGAAGACATTTTTCTTGGTTGTCTGAGTTCAATTCCTAGGAATGACATTATTTACAATAAATTTATATTTATTTTTTTCAACAATTTTTTTATGCGTGTGCAATGCACGTGCTAGTAACGTGCACGTGCATAAAAAATGTTAAAAAAATTAAATATAAAATTATTTTAAATATGCCAAGCCTCATTATAAGAGTATATATATATATATATATATATATATATATATATATATATATATATATATATATATATATATATATATATATATATATATATATATGGGTCATGATCTAAGTACCCGCGGGGGGAGCTCCGCCCCCTGCACCATCGGATCGGGGGGCCCGTGCGGGGCTCGTGCCAATCCAACGACTGAGGGGAGAGCGGGGCTCCCACGGGGCTCCCAATCTGGACCATATATATATATATATATGCACTAGAATCATCCGGGTGGTTTTATATTATGGAACCATCCCATGTTACATGGATTGGATTGTGATTGATTGGGTGAGATTAAAAGGTGGTTCATAGGACCCCTATTGTGACTTCTACATAGGTTTTTGTGTCTATTTTGGGAGAATTCCGAGGTTGGTGCGCCAAGTGTTTGTGATTATGCCAATTAGATCTAATTAAACTCAGATTGGTAGTATGAGATTAGATACATGTCTAAAATTGGATACGAGTAGTTCGTATCATGATACTTTATGAAACGGGGGTCCATTTTGGATATTTGTGCATAATAGTGTGATTACTCTCCAATTTCTATTGTAACACATTGTATTAGCTATATATATATATATATATATATATATATATATATATATATGTGTGTGTGTGTGTGTGTGTGTGTGTAATTGATATGTGTAAATGGTGATTATTGAGAATTGGTGAGTTTTGGTACGTTGTTGAGTGCGTATCATGAGTATCTTAACTTTGCACTTTAGGTGTTTGGTTAATTGACACTAGTATACATGTATATATTTATATAGATATATGAGTGTCCTTATATAAATATGGAGATATATATTTGTGCTAGTAACTGTGTGTATGTGTGTGTGTCTATACTATATGTAAAGTTGCTGTATTCTGTATGTGTGTATATGAATTTTGAGTTAATGACAAAGTGTGTATGTTGTAGTTGCAATGGCTTGCAAGGCCTGTGCTTGGGGTATTTGCTGTGTGCAGGCACATGCAAGAGCTTGCAACAACTACCCGCAAGTAAGGTGTAGGTAATATGGGTACTCGGGTTGCAAGATGTAGCAGGAAGCAACTTGTAGTTGTAGTTGCACAGGCCATGCTCGAGTAGGGGTATTCACTGGATATTAGTGTGTGCAACTGCAGTAGCAGTCCACAATAGTAATAGCATGAGATATGGGAACCAGATTGAGATTTGATACAGAGCTATTTGAGGACCATAGCAATAACAACAAAGTGTTAGTAAGGGTTCGGGTTAGTTAAGTTAATGAGAGGGAAGAGGTTAACTGATACCTTGGTGGTACCAGTGGATGAAGTGATGGTTGGTTGCTGTTGATGTTAATGGTGTTATGATGAAGGCTTGGGGGCAGTGACTAAAATGGTGTAAACCCGGGCAAGTGAGAAATTTGGGGACTGCACAATTCAGTTGGGCTAACAGCTGGGGATGTGCAGTGCTTGCACTGTTATGGGTATTATGTGTTCATTTTGGGAGTCAATTTAGATTTCATCGTCTACTCTAGGCAGCAGATGGGAGAGCAATAACAATAGCTACATGTTGCCTGTAGGATGAGGCCTGTGCAATCTTGTGCACATGTGTGTCGGCTCAGGTATAAGTATGAGTCTAAGAGTGTATCTATATTAGTGTGTATCATTGTTGGGCAAGAGTAAGGGTTGTGGGTATCTTTCAACATGTAGTATTAGATATTCAACCACCAAGAGTATTAGATTCTAGTATTGAATTATAGGTTTCAACCGGGGTATTGCTAATATATAGTTAAAGTTTATATTAGTCCAGATACTTGCTAAGGTGTTACTAGTAGTAAATTTAACTAATAAGATTATTAGTTAGTATAGACGACTCTTGACAGCGATGTCATCAACATAACATTCAACTGTCATGACCCGCACCCGATGTAAGGATGCAAGTCGGAAACAACGCCCAGCCTACGCCACCGAATCGGCGGTAGAACGCTGTCTGGGTAATCTATCTAACAATATAATGAACCACCAACAATAACAATATACTAAATCACAAAACTAAGATGGAAATAAGCACGAATCAGATAAAAGAATAGAAATAGTCACATACAACTCATGAGTCTAAAATAATACATCAATGAGTCTGAAATAATGCTAACAAATAAGCTAGAGACAAATCGAGTACAAGAAATACTAAGAAGGTACAAGTCCCGGGTTATTTGTCTTATTCGGGATAAGTCCCTCCTGAGCCAGGGTCTCTGATTCTAAGCCCACAACATCCTGGGGTCCATAATGTGTAGGGTATCACTCTTCAGTGTCATCTGGGAAAAATATATCCAGTCAGGAAAGGAGCAGAGTACATCTCTGACAGCAGTTCTAATCAATGATAAAAACTATGTAATAGTAAATAGATGTGAATATACAAGATACACAATAGATACGAGAGATATACAATAAGGAAATACTGGAATGGATACAATAATAAACAATATGTCAATGAACAAGAATACTAATGACTAAGTGTGTGAGTACTAGCTTTAACATGTGATCGGCTTGGGAACATGATATAATATATATGGCCTGGCTAATCATACGTGCGGTTATGATTAACACTATTAAATAACAATACTTGATACAATGAGGGTATGATCACATATCTACACTAAAGTACTCCCCACCCTCGACTGGTATAATAGATCCAACCACGGTATGCTATGACATGAGATTCTCCAAGAAGATATTGACTCTTCCCGAGAATCAGTGTCTGTACATGTACAAGATAATCAATGATACAATACTTGTACAAGATACACCATATACCAAGGAATAACATCTTATGACGAGATTCGGATATACCAATCCGTGTAACTATAGTGTCAAGAGAACATGTATATCTACACTAGATACAATGAACATAGAGGATATCATAAATGAGAAACTATCAGAGAATGTACTCGCCTGAAGTCCAATCAACAGTCTCACAGATGTCTGATACGGTGCCTCAAAGACCTAGATATGGAATACAACATCAATACAAGGTTCCCTGAAAGAAAATAAGTTAAACTAGTCAACTTCTAGGTCAACAAGTCAATTCTAAGTCAATAGTCAAACTAGGTCAACTCTAAGTCAACTATGGTCAATTATAGTCAACTATGGTCAACTACCTATTTCTATGTTGCATAAGTCTAAAACAAAGATATTGGGTTCAAATACTAAAGTCTAGGTCACAAAACCATATCTTAGGATACTAGGATACCGTATCTCTGGATACGTAAATCAAAAGGAAAATCATCACATATTAATATCAAACAATTATTAATTATATATAATCCTAATTACAAACATTAAATAGGTATCTTGGTTTTGAACCAACTTGGTATAAAAATACTAACCCATAAAATTGATACCCATACCCAAACCCAATACCTTGGGTATCCCCAATTACCTTGGTATCTCAAGGTAATACCTAATACTTTACTTATGCTAACTACCCTTTAAAATAATACATGCTACACTACATATATATATAGTATACTATAATACAAATAGCAATTAGGAACATATATATATATATATATATATATATATATATATAAAATTATCTATACATATATATATATATCTAATATATATAAAACTACCAAACTGTCGCTAAAGGCCTCTACTGCTGTCGCCAAAGCCGTCGCTATAGTCTCTGATACGGTTGCTGATACTGCTGTTATAGTGACAGATTCCTGCTATTTGTCACTGATGCTTTTGCTGTTGCTGTTGCTGTTTGATATTGTTGCTGCTGCGATGCTTACTGCTGTCGCTATAGCGGCTGCTGTTGCTTCTACGACGCATGCTGCTGTCGCTATAGCACCCTGCTCTCCCTCTATCTCTAATATATATAT